>JAECUM010028385.1:0-77083 GCA_016617855.1 Megalonaias nervosa | reverse complement strand
GCCATCTCCCTCTGTCCTTGTGGGATTGAGTCTCAGTTTTAGCCATGGATACATGAGAAAGCTTGCCTGTGGGTCAGTGGTTCTTAAAAAGGGTTTTCATGGGTTCTTCCTTCACCAGTTATACTGGCCGCCATGTATAGCCTATCGTGTTCTGAGATATGGTGTTACACCCAAAGCAACAGTTCGCTGGTCCATGACACATGCAGCTGACTTACAACAAATTGTAAATTTGCTGAGTAGTAACAAAGATATCATAAAATTTTGATCTGTTCATTGACTTTATCATTTCTTTCAAATGATTGTTATTGGTATTATTAAAATTGTATTAGCATTTTTCTTTTCATGATTTCGTACCAACCACCTCATTTTACACCCAGTTTTGCCCAGAGTTGAATGTAGAAGCACAATACACGGTGGTTACAATACACAGGTTTGAGGTCATATTGATGATGGAATGTAATGATCATGTCTTATGCAGCTGCATAGTTAACTTGCATATTTAACTTTGATTTTATTAAAGTGAAAACCCATTAGCCAATAATATCAATATTAATACAATACTACTACTACTACTACTACTACTACTACTACTAGATTTAAAAACACCACTCCAGAAACCTAGTGGTTAGAGCATCCACCTTGGATGCAAGTGGTCGCGGGTTCGAATCCCGGCCGAGTCATACCAAAGACTTATTAAAAAATGGTACCTGCAGCTGCCTCGCTAGGTAGTCTGAGCATTATGAGGTTAGTGTTAGGACTGGTTGGCCTGGTGTCAGGATAATGTGACCAGGTTGGGACATGCTAGATGTCTACCGCATGATGCCTCTGCAGTGCTTAGACATCACTATAATTACTGCCACACTGCAGACATTTTAGCAATATGGCTGAAATTTTTTTAAAACTAAGTTAAAAATCCAAATCACACACACACACGATTTAAATATTTGGGGAAAATGCTTATTTATACTGGATTACAAATTGATTTACATGTTCTTCCACCAGCATGACTGTTTATTCATAATATAAGGACATGAAACTGGTAAACTACATGTAGCTGTAATTAAGTATTCAGCTGACTCAGTTGTCAGTTTTATCACACATTTTTTCTGTTTTTTTTAAGTTGTCAGGGATCACATGCTTTTGGATATGCACAATTTATTTCTCTTTCCTTGCTGTTAGAAGATAAAAAGAATGACATTGATCAGAGAGACCAGATGTGGTAAGCAGAAAAGAATGTGTAAATTATTTAGGGTAATAGTTCACTGACCAAAGAAAAACAAACCTTGACCTTTCTGTATACACCTGAAATTATATCCTTCTGATGATTACTATGTGTAGATACTCCATCTACTAAGTACCAGCTGGCAGTCAGTTATTGCATAGGGATCAACCATTTTAACTTTAAGGGAAGGGGGTCTTTTGGGGGGAAAAATTATATGCCTTATATAGATTATAAATATTCTTGCACTGATTTGTAAGGAAGAAAAACTATTTAATCCTTTTACTTGTTGAAGTTGTTTTAGTTATCGTGATGTTAAAACAATATCCTGGCTTGAAAAATCCCAGGCCAAACAAACACCCCACCCTACCCGACCCCCAAGACTTATATCTGTTGTTGACCAGGGTTTACTTATCAAATGCTGCTTGCTGTGCAAAGTTTGATTGTCTAAGAGAATGTATGTGCAGTAATGGTTGGGCACCCAGCAATTTATAGTAAATAACATGGAAAAACATTTAATTTGGAAATCATGAAAGTTCATTGTTAGGCTTTCTGTTCATCAACAGTTTATAACATTCTTGGAAAATGTTGGATTTTAACCAAATTTGGCATGTAGCTTTCTATTGATGAGACATCCAGAGTGTTTGATTTGTATAAAATTTTTGTTTGTTTGGAAGAGTTGTAGCCCCTGATTGCCTGTCATAAGTTTCATTACTGTTGCATAACTTTACCCAGGATTCTTGGATTTCAGCACAATTTAGTATGTGGTTCTATAATGGCAATTGAGTATATGGTTCAATAATGGCAATATAATATGTGGTTCTGTTTTGGAAATTTAGTATGTTGTTCTATAATGGCAATTTAGTATGTGGTTCTATAATGGCAATATAATATGTGGTTCTGTTTTGGCAATTTAGTATGTGGTTCTATAATGGCAATTTAATATGTGGCTCTATAATGGCAATATAGTATGTGGTTCTGTATTGGCAATTTAGTATGTGGTTTTCTAATGGCAATTTAGCTTGTGGTTCTGTATTGGCAATTTAAAATGTAGTTCTGTAATGGCAGTTTAGTATGTGGTTATATAATGGCAATTTAGCTTGTGGTTCCATAATGGCAATTTAGTATGTGGTTCTATAATGGCAATTTAATATGTAGTTCTATGATAGCAATTTAGTGTGTGGTTCTATAATGGCAATTTAGTATGTGGTTCTATGATAGCAATTTAGTGTGTGGTTCTATAATGGCAATTTAATATGTGGTTCTATAATGGCCATATAGTGTGGTTCTGTATTGGCAGTTTAGTATGTTCTGTATTGGCAATGCAGTATGTGGTTCTATAATGGCAATTGAGTATGTGGTTCTATAATGGCAATTTAGTATGTGGTTCTATAATGGCCATATATTATGTGGTTCTATAATGGCAATTTAATATGTTGTTCTGTATTGGCAATGCAGTATGTGGTTCTCTATTGGCAATGCAGTATGTGGTTTAATAATGGCAATGCAGTATGTGGTTATATAATGGCAGTTTAGTATGTGGGTATAAAATGGCAATATAGTATGTGGTTCTGTATTGGCAGTTTAGTGTGTGATACTATATTTGCAATTTAGTATGTGGTTCTATATTGACAATATAGTATGTGGTTCTATAATGGCAATTTTCCAAGGGCAAGTTCAATTTTCCAGTAATCTCCACACAGGCAAGATGACTTTTGTAAAAGTTTTAAATCCCTGAAGTTTGGTTATTTTGGTACTTGTGTCTTTTGATTTACAGCATTATACAATAACACTTGGAGGAATTATGACAGAAATTATGACACCTTGAATACACATCCTCATAATTGTTCCTCTTGGAGCATACCATTATTAAAGGGTTATTTGATTTAAACCAAATGTAGCATGCACCTTATAGAGATGACATCTTAAAAGTTTAATTCCAGCATGTCATCTTTAAAGAAGTTATGGCCCCTGGTTTCCAATTGTCATTAGTTTGGCTTCCCAACATGATGTTACCAGGGTTTGTTAGATGTCAACTCAGTTTGGCATGTAGCATTATCGTGAAGAGGTGTTGAATGTTTTGTATTTCTAGCATTTCAGGGCATCATTTATAGGAGTTATGGCCCCTGACTGCTTATCCTGCTATCTTTTGGTTTGAATAACATAACTTTATCAAGGATTGTTAAATTTCAAGCAGATTTAGTGTGCAGCAGATACATTCTGTTTATGGCTTTTTACATTATGATTTAAAGATGGAATGGCCCCTGATTTTCTATTTCTCTACACTTTGGTTAATACAGTATATTATTTTACATGGATTGATGGATTTGAATAAAACATTTGTTTTTGAACTTTAAATTAAGATCTGTGATGAAGTTAATTTTCACACATCTACTTGCCATAAGATCAGTTGTATGGATGCAGTGTCATAAGTGAGTGAAGTTTACAGTAGTCCACTTTTTCAAACTTTGGTTTTTTGCACCCTAGGAATGACAGGAATCATCAAACTTTAAGTGAATTTCACACATAACTTTAAATTGGTGAATTCCTGCTTGACATTGATTACCAGAAATTTAAAATAATCACTTTGTAGAGTTATAGCTCATTACTGTGGAGCATTTCCATTTGTTTCCACAAAATTTCTATGTTTAAGGCCTGCTGAGCAAACTATAGTTTGCCAGTCTGTAAGAATTCATAATGTAAGAGAAAAATCTGGACATCAGTAAATGAAAAAATGCAGCAGATTGCATAGCAAGGAATTTTGACCAATATAGTTACATGGAAGAGCGTGGGAATTTAACAGATGGTATCCAGTATAATGTGTACAACAGCTGTAAAAACTCTATTTGGAAAGGCCTCCCTTTATTATTGACAGAAAAGTTACAGCTGACTTGAGAGTGTTTTTTATCTTTATACTTTACATATGGTGTATCAGTAATGTCAAATACATCTAATTAAAGTATACTAGGAAGTTTGTTTCTGCTTTTTTTTTAACTTTGTATAAATCCACATGTGTTAAGTTCCATGTAGACTGTTGTAGCCATAAACATGCCTTTTAAAGTCAAGTATTATTGAGTTATGGCCCTTGATAAAAAAAAAAAATTGTTTCTTAAGATAAGAACAATAAATACAGATTTCAATAAAAGAAACATGTATTGTCAGAAGATGGCTAATTTATGTTGAAAAATTATCTCACAAAATATGCAAGAATAGAATTACAGTACTCCCTATTGTCAAACCGTCCATTGTAGCCATAAAGAATACTGTCTGCTAGTGAGACTGTCTTATAACGAAGTACATGATACAGTGTACCCTCATTATAACAATCCATGGTAGCCATATAGTATATTGCCTTATAATTAAGTACATTATAAATATAATTTACAACTAATAAGGAAATGTGATCCATGACAATACTGACTTTATAATAGAAATGATATTATAATGAAGGCCTTGTTACAATGAGGGAATGCTGTAGACTGCCTGATGAAGTATATGATACAGTGCACCTTCATTATAACACTGTCCATGGGAGCCATAGAGTATGCCACCTTAAAGTGAGATGCCTTATAATGAAGTATATGACAGTACCACCTCATTATAATGCTATCTATGGAAGCAGTTGAATATACCACCTTATAGTGAGACTGCCTTATATTGAAGTACATGACGCAGTACTACCTCATTTTATTATATACTTAAGTGTGAAATATATATAGAATTATTGGCCAAATAATTTTCATGTTTTTTTTTATTCCTATATTTTCACATTTGCAGTATATATCCTTATGTTTTCATATGTGAAAAATATATCCTTATATGTTCACATGTGAGAACATAACATTTCCCATCATGCCATGCAAAGCTTGATTGTGAGTGCCCCAAAAAATCTTAAATGCAGCAACAGAAATAAGTACTTTGTGAACTAGAAAAAAAATAAATAGAAACTGCCTTACATTTTGGACATGGAAATTAATCGTTGATAAAGAAATTTAACCAGACACATTCGCATCTCTGAAGTTATTTCCCCTTCCTTGATAATAATGATAAGCCCACTGTGATGCATTGCTGAATCAGACTTGCATTGTTTCCAGATAGGGTCAAATAGTTTGCAAAAATGACAAATGTGTAATCTACTGCAACAGATTAGGTAAACCCAATCATGCCACTTTCTGAAATCATGTATTTATGTGATCAGCTATGAAATTGAGATTAATTCATGAAAAAGGGGTGGGGATGAGTGTGTTGTACCGAAGAGTGACTTTAATCTTGCAAACTTTGATTCTAAAGTAAGTTTAGTACATAATAAAAGACAATTGTCTTTTCGTATGTTAATACCAGATCTATTTCTTCTTATGGTACCAACAACATTATATTTTAACTCATAACTTTGCCACTTTCTAAACTATGTTTTTGGTATCACATAATGAAATATATCTGGTATTTACACAGACAAAAAATATCCTCAATATGATGTTGTCCATAGGAACCACAAAGTATATTGACTTACAGCGAGAGTGCCTAAAAATAAACTACATGATACAGTACTCTATAATTATAATGTGATCAATGGGAACTGTACATTATACTTCCTTATAGTGGAACTGCCTTATAATGAAGTATATGGTATATTACTTCCTCGTTATAATGCTGTCCGTAGGAACCACAGGCTGCCTTATAGTGAGACTGCCTTATATTGAAGTATATGATATGTATAACTTTACTAACACTTAATGAAATGTATTTACTTGATTTATAAAAGGAACTGTGTTATAATAAAGGGGCTTATAACAGGAACTGTGTTATAATGAAGGGCCTTATAACAGGAACCGTGTTATAATGAAGGGCCTTATAACAGGAACTGTGTTATAATGAAGGACCTTATAACAGGAACTGTGTTATAATGAAGGACCTTATAACAGGAACTGTGTTGTAATGAAGGACCTTATAACAGGAACTGTGTTATAATGAAGGGCCTTATTACAGAAACTATGTTACAGTGAAGGGCCTTATGACAGGAACTGTGTTATAATGAAGGGCCTTATAACAGGAACTGTGTTACAGTGAAGGGCCTTATAGTGAGGGAGTGCTGTATATAAGTGCATATTATTGGCAATTATTAAATACATAAAAACCTCCGAGTATGTTTGAACAAAAGGTAAATGTGATTTGGCGCAACGAAGGTGGTCTTATTTTTAAATAACAATTTGTCTGTGCATGTATTGTACTGTTAACTGTACATAAATGGAAGGAGGAGGTCTGATTTTCATAACATTATTTTAATTGAGTAAAATTTTAAAACCATAGGACTCGGAGACAGGTTTCTTTGAGGTCAACACCAAAATCAGAGGGCAAAGGAGAAATTGATCATATGATTTTAAACGGCAACTTGTAGTTCCCCCTCAAAAACCTATTCCAGTCTCTTGTCATACCTGCTTGATTGAGCCCTGCTTGTAAGTTATTTTTAATTTACAGTCACAAGTTTAGTGTAGGTTACAAAGTTTTGTTTAAATAAATTTGTTTAATCTTAATCAAGAAGATTCAGTTTGCTAGTAATTTTAAACTTTTATTACTTGTTTTTTATTGAACAAATTATGAAGCTACACTCCAGTCCATGGCAGATAAAAACAGCTGGATCTCAACAATTAGCTGGTGAAAAGTAGATTGTTTGTAGCCCAGAGGATGTTTAGATTTTCCCCAAACAAACAACATCTCATTGTTTATTTGCATTATGGTCGAAGAATGTAAACCAACCAGTGCTGGGATGATTTCCAACAATACAGTTTTGGGAAATTTTAACACCTGTGTTTATGGTTTCTAACTTCCTGTCCCTCATCACACTAAATTTTTGTTGCAATTTGTTTTTCAGATATCCCTTTATTGTAGATTAAAAACTTAATGTAAGAATGTAAGAATTTGTTTTTGTAAATGAGAATTGGTCACTTATTGTGTTCTTTTGTAGAGAATTTTCTTTTTTCATTAGTGCGGTATCTGGAGCAGTTGTTGTTGATTAGTTCTTGCCATTAAAAAAACCCAGCTTTTTGATAACAAATCCTTAATATGAAAATTTGTCTGTTTATACATCTGGCATAATATAAATTTAGGCTGCATTGGAATAATTCAGTTTGTTACATAAAGAGATGTTATTGGAGTAAAGTGCCTGTGGATGATGTGGCACCATTAGTGAGTCACACTGAATTAAAATTCTGTTTAAAGGATAGGAATCTTTGGGGCATATTTACCAAGCAAACACATTTTAGAATACTCACCACTTCAGCACTGTATTCTATTTCATTTTAAAAAAAAATAATGTGTGCTAATTTACTGGTAATATGTGCCAGAAATTACATCAATATCTATGGAATTCTCTCCACAGTTTCACACTATTATTCAGAACCTTATTCATCCATTAAAATCTCAGTCAGGTACTCAGAAAGTATAAATTATTTTATAATAGTCCCTCCAATATTCAGTCATGTACTCAGAAAGTATAAGTTATTTTATAATAGTCCCTCCAATACTCAGTCAGGTACTCAGAAAGTATAAGTTATTGTATAATAGTCCCTCCAATACTCAGGTACTCAGAAAGTATAAATTATTTTATAATAGTCCCTCCAATACTCAGGTACTCAGAAAGTATAAGTTTTTTTTATACTAGTCCCTCCAATACTCAGTCATGTACTCAGAAAGTATAAGTTATTTTATAATAGTCCCTCCAATACTCAGTCAGGTACTCAGAAAGTATAAGTTATTGTATAATAGTCCCTCCAATACTCAGGTACTCAGAAAGTATAAATTATTTTATAATAGTCCCTCCAATACTCAGGTACTCAGAAAGTATAAATTATTTTATAATAGTCCCTCCAGTACTCAGTCAAGTACTCTAAAAGTATAAGTTGTCCTGTTGCATACACTCCAATACACAGAGCCTTTTCATCGGTTATAATCTCACATTCAGGTACTCAGAAAGTAACAGTTGTTTTATAATGGTCCCTCCAATACTCAGAACCATGGTCCCTCCAATACTCAGAACTTTTTTGTCTATTATAATCTCAGCTAAGTACTCGGAAAGCATCAGTTGTTTTGTAATGGCCCCTCCAATACTTGGAACCTTGGTCCCTCCAATATTCAGAATGTTTTTTTCATCTATTATTATCTCAGGTACTCATAAAGTGCATGTATAAGTGTGCTGTAATTGTCATCCAGTACTCAGAACCATGGTCATCCAATACTTGGAACCTTTTTCATCTGTTAATCTCCCAGCCATTTACTCAGATGGTATCAGATTTATGCTATGACGTACTCAGAACCTTTTGTATCTTAATCTCTTTCAAAAGAGGCAGTATACAGGAATGACAGTTAAGTGCCTGGGCAATGTAATCCATCCATCCATCCATCCATCCATCCATCATCCTTCCTTCCTTCCTTCCTTCCTTCCCTTCTTCATACTTACTTGACCAAACTTGGAATGTGTTTGCAGTTTGAACAAGGTGCACTTGAGAATGCTGCACCAAAAGTAGGTCATTGAGACCTCCTTACATAATTTGCTCAAATATTCTGACTCGATTTGTCACAGGTAGTTTGTGAACTCGCCAGCATCTCAGTGGATAGTTCTGACCTTTCAGTCAAACTGGGCACATTGACCAATCAAAAGTTGATATTGATTTAATAAACTGTGTAGTCACACATTGCTATCCGCCATATTTGCTCACAAACATGAGACCACACTTGATTCTCTCATATTACGTTGCACAGGATTGTGAAACATTATGCAGAAAATCACTGAAAATTTAACTGGAAAATGGTTTACCGTTGTACTTGGGGCACATGAGATGCAGACTGTTGTTATTATGAAAGGATTCAAGACGGATTTTTTAAAAACAATTCTCAAACCAAACACTAACATGGCAAAAAAATGTCTGTGTTGGAAGTAATGCATTATTTATAATCATATTTCATATATAAATACACAAAACTCTTTTAAATAATGATAGTATTTGTTGTGATGTGAAAATGTTGAATACAATTTTATGTTAATTGTATGCTATGTTCAAATTGTATATCTTATTGGAGCCATAATCTTACATGCAATAGGGAAACTTTGTGTACATGTGTTGTTTATCTTGGTACTATTATTATTATTTTATTTATCATTAGTTTGTTCTTCTTTTAACAATCAAATTTGGAATATTGGAGTCCTGCATCATGCTTCATTAGTGCTGATTTTATTGAAATTTTCAAACTTGAGTATTGACTTGTAACTGGTGTGCAGTTGACAAAAAACATCACCCTAAATTTTAAATTCTCTATTGTCCATAATCCTATTCATGTATATAATTACAAAGTTAGATTTTGACATCAATTATTTCAAACTTTATTTTGAATACTGCTTTTATTATGGAAGGTTTTCAAAAAATGTTTTAAATTTATGAAAAGGTGACACGGCTATAAAATATATATTTTGTTTTTTTTAGGCTTGGGACTATAAATCAGCTATATCCTGCCATTGATATATATTTTTGTCCTTTTGACGTCAAATAAAACTAATCCCTTACAAATTACTGATTTTAAAACACCTGCAAAATGTTATAACATCAATATAGTAAATTAAAACGAGCCACATTCATTAGTGAACAAAGGTCAAAGCAGATGCAAATATATTCCATCAACGTACATGTTGTTGCTTATTTCGATATGCCATTATTATTTCCTTCTTTTTGAAGACATTATGGTAAATGATTGTTTTAAATGGAGCTGATATACCTGAATTTAAATTTACTGGTTATCAGTGATACCTTTATGAAATGTTTCACATGTCCAACGGAAGAGACATGTTACTGCGGCGTAAGGAACATACAACAATTCCTTCAATCCCTCATGCAACTTGGTATAAAGTGTTCATTTATTTATTTATTTAACTTCTATATCTGTTAAACTGAACATATTGAAATTATTAATTGTAGATATAAAAATACTTGTTTATATGCCAATTGTACATCATGAGATAAATATAATGGGTATTTCTCGAAAGCTTTATTTTAATTTTTTTTTTTTAAACATACTTAAGCCATGCTAGAAAATCTGATAATTAATAAGCATGCATAACCTTGCAAGAACAGAAAGAGTTTGTTATTTTCTCCTATTCTAGCAAAATGTTATCATCTAATTAGGATGATCTTTCTTCCACATCGATCACCAGCAACATGCTTAAACTCATGACTTGAATTTTGCCATCGTAAATACTGATTTCTTGGATATATCATTGTGTGTAGTAATTTAAGCTTTTCTTTTAATGCATGATCCGAAAGAATCCTGCAGTCATGTAAGAATGTTTCAGAAATATGTCAACAATATTTTCGAATGACTCTGTTGCTGATGCTACTGGATCTGCCATTTGCAAGATAGCTTGTGAGTCACGGCAACAGTAACTAAGTGGGTGGAGCTTGTCTTTCAAAATTGGAACTGTCCATTGGATTAACGCTCTGTCCAGAAAAGAAAGACAGACTGATAGAGTGAAGAGTTGATCAAAGTCAAAGAGGCTACAGTAGTAGAAACACAAAATTTGCATCATTTTATTTCCTAGATCCCGTAAGATTCTAAAACTGTCCTGTGATGTATGACCATTCACATCAAACTGCATTTGTGAGTGGCAACATGTTTTACAAGTATAAACTTGTTCATGCAAACAGTTCCACATCTACCATAGTTGAAATGAGAAAGTCCCAGAAATCTAATTTTAAATGAAAACCAAAACAATATTTTTTTAAAAGCATTATTCTTTAAATAAATGAACTTCTGGATTTTTTTCAGGAACAAAGACATTTATACTCTCATCTTTTCTAACCTCCCTAATTTTACTCCAGATCTTTTCCTTAAAAACGATATCCTTGTACATGTAAGTTTGATTCTCAGTTAGGTCGAACATCAGGAAAAAAACATTTTGCTCAGATTTACTTCCATATCATGTATGTGAACACCTAGAGTCAAACAGATATTGAACAGCACACCATGTAATATATGTCAACAGCCAGAGTCAAATAGATTTTGAACAGCACACCATGTAATGCATAACATTTATCACTTGTTCACCTTTAAAAACTGCAGCATGCCCATGTAAACTCCATCTTTATGTTGATAAAGACCACACATGTATAGTCACAGTGAAACCTCACAGACAGCTGTACACTAAAATCTATGTACAAGTCAGCACAACACAAAATTAGTGTTGTATAAATTTCCTTCCACTTTTCAACTTTTTTATGAAACCCAATACATTGATTTTAACTTCAGATTCACCAATAATATCTTCATTGTTTTAGGCATCAATTTGGACACCAGTACAATCTTGCTTTTGTTAGGCACAAATATGGACACCAATACTATCTTGCTTGTGTTATATACCAATTCAGACACCTATACTATCTTGCTTGTGTTAGGCACCAGTATGGACACCACTACAATCTTGTGTTAGACACCAATTTGGACACCAACAATAGCTTGCTTGTGCTAGGCACCAATTTGAACACCTGTACTATCTTGCTTCTGTTAGGAACCAACATGGACACCAATTCAATCTTGCTTGCATTATGCACCAATTTGAACACCCATGTGATCTTGCTTGTATTAGGCAACAATTTGATCTTGCTTTTGTTAGGCAATGGTGCAGTCTTGTGTTAGGCACCATGCTGAACAGCCATACTATTGCTTTTGTTAGGCACCAATTTAAACACCAAGATAATCTAATGCTTGTGTTAGGCACCAGTCTGAACACCAATACAATCTTGTTGTGTTATGCCAAATTTGGACTCCAATTCTATATTTGTGTTAAGCACCAATTTGGATACCAATATGATCCTGCTTGTGTTAGGCAACAGTTTGGACACCAGTACAATCTTGCATATTTTATGCACCAATTTAAACACAACATATTACAAAATGAGTATGCAAGTTATTTTGTATTTTCTGGAAATATTTATATTTCAAAGAAATGATGGGAATTTTTATTGCAAGTCTCCATTCCAGAACCAGCCACATTAGAACTGTTTTTATTGTCTTTTATACAGAAGCCAAAGGCTGAATTAATGAACATTTTATTTTCTATTGAGGTTTTGATACTGCTCTTTCTTGAATATAGTTGCATTTTTTGCAGGTCAGCAAATCTCGAGGAGAAATAAGAGGAAAACTTTTAGATTATTTTAGGGGCTACAACTGTGATGTATTGTTGCTTTTGCAGTGGTAGTTTGCTTTCAGACTTGCATACAAGACAGCAGTCAAAGTGGAATTTTGTATCATACCTTAAGTGACAGAAATAAAGTCCATAAAACAAGGAAAATTGCTTGTCATATTCATAAAAATAAAAACTTTGTTTCTTTCTTTATATGTTAACCTAGTTTTAATACATTTCTACAAATAATAATTTGATATGTAAAGACTTTTTTAATTCAGTTTTGATATATTTTCAGATATTTAACTTCTAAAAATGAAAACAAAATATTTAGTGTTTTGGCTAAATCTTCACCTAGGTTGATGGTTTGTAAATGCACTTCTAGGCTTTTAGTAAATGAATCATTTGTGTGTATCTAAGGTGAAATATGATTAGTTTGAGATCCAATGGAAATACAAAACTGCTGATATTAGTGTGGTATCTAAGGTAAAATATGATTAGTTTGAGATCCAATGGAAATACAAAACTACTGAATCTATTAGTGGTATCTAAGGTAAAACATGATTAGTTTGAGATCCAATGGAAATACAAAACTACTGAATTTATTTGTGTGGTATCTAAGGTAAAACATGATTAATTTGAGATCCAATGGAAATACAAAACTACTGATATTAGTGTGGTATCTAAGGTAAAACATAATTAGTTTGAGATCCAGTGGAAATACAAAACTTCTGAATCTATTAGTGTGGTATCTAAGGTAAAACATGAGTAGTTTGAGATCCAATGGAAATACAAAACTACTGATATTAATGTACCTAAGGTAAACCATGATACATTTTCAGGTCAGAGAGAGGTACAAAATTATGTTAGTTGCTTATTAAAACGTTACACTACAAACTGAAGTCAAAGAGTTTCATCAATTTATTTGTATGTTGATTTGCCATGGTCAGAAGATGTATAAATGGTTGATTTTTATGCCTTCAGAGTCCAACCTTTTTTTAATATGCCTCACAACTGACCTGAAACCCCAGAATATTCCTTATGATAGTTCTATCCATCATCTTGAATGGATAAATCAGTCAGAAATATACAAGTTCATAATTCTTGTCAAGACAGTCTGAGTAAATACAGATATGTTGCCAGTGCCAGAAAATATTATGGTGCAATCAAACTGAAAGAACCCAACAACTTGTTATCACCCCAAGGTTGAAGAATAAGTATTACACAAACAACTATGCAATCAAGTTTTCTTTGCATCTTTATAAAGTTTCAAGCAAAATTTCGAATCTATGCAATGCAACCAAGTGACAGATTAGTGTATAATGTTTAATGCAACCATGGCGCAGATTAGTGTGTAATGTTGTATGCAACCATGGGACAGATTTGTATGTAATGTTTACAACCATCTGACAGATTGGTGTGTAATGTACAACCATGTGACAGATTTGTAATGTTGTATGCAACCATGTAACAGATTAGTGTGTAATGTTGTATGTAAAAATGTGACATTAGTTTGTAATGTGTACAACCATGTGACAGATTAGTGTGTAATGTGGTATGCAACAGTGTGACAGATTAGTGTGTAATGTATGCAAAAATGTGACAGATTAGTGTGTATTATTGTTGTTGTTATAGGGTTTAACGCCATTTTTCAGCACAAGATAGGCTATACATGGCGGCCAGTATTAACGGTGGAGGAAGAACTCAGGGGAAAACCCCAGAAAGAACCACCGACCCACGAGAAGCTACTGGCAAGGTCTCTCACAAACCCACATTGGCTGAGCCCGAGACTCGAACACATGCAGACAGAGGTGAGATGGCAGCGATCTGTAATGTTGAGTGCTTTAGACCGCTCGGCCACTTGGGGCCCCAGTGTATAATGTATTTGTAAGAAGGAAATATCTTCAAAATCTGTTGCTTCCCACCTTCAGTTTCTTATAATCCTTCATGTTTCTGAAGACTGTCTTGTATTAGGTGTTAACTTTGATACTACAACCCAGCATTGCTTATGCTTTTCATTTGAATAAAATGACTGATATGTTTTGTGCGGTGTTCTTTTCAGAACTGGAAAAATTATACCTGTTTGCATTGTCATTCTGTGTATATGCCAGGATGATGAAAAAAGTAAATAATTTATTTTCTGTTTAGGTTTTGATGTTGCTTTGTATTGAATATCAGTAATTTTCTTTAGGTAATAACAGCTGATTGACTAATTAGTTTTGTGGTACCTTTCAGGACACTTAAGGAACCACAAAATAGTGTCCTTTGTGGACAGGTGGTCTTAATGTAGTGGTTGAATTTGAATGGCTAGGAAAAGTTAGAAAATATCATTAATGAACAAGAATGTCTGCTAAAGACGTTCTTTTAATGGAATGTCTGCTAAGCAGGCATTCTTGGTGCAGTGCCTGCTTAGACAGGTGTCCTTGATTTTTGTAATTACTACAGTAGAACCTGTCTTGAAAGACCACCCCTTCTGCCAACAAATAATGGTCTCTCAAGACAGGTGGTCTCTCATAACAGGTCATAACACAATATAATGAATACATCTGTGCATGGAGATTCTGGTCTCTCAAAACAGGTGGTCTCTGAAGACAGGTTTTACAGTACTAAATATGTGTTCTTTATCAAGCATCTGCTAACTTTAAAGACAGATGTCATTAATACACTGAGGTTTTGCTAAATAGGTGTCCTTGATACGAAGTGTTAGCTAAGGCATCTACCATTGGTATAGCACATTTGCTAAAGTGGTCACCTTGATCATTAAACTATCTGCTAAACAGGTGTCCTTGATATGGAGTGTATCCTGCAACAGGTACTCTTGATATGGAGAATGTGCTCAGATAGAAATCCTTGATATGGAAAGTTTGGTACAACAGGTGTCCTTGATATACAGTGTCTGCAAAACAGGTGTCCATAATATGGAGTGTATGCTAAACAAGTGATCTTGATATGGTATCTGCGAAATAGGTGTTCCTGATATTGAAAGTCTGACACAACAGGTGTCCTTGATATAGTGTCCATGAAACATATGTCTTTGATATTAAAAGTTACCATCATTAAGGGAAATCATATGTTGGAAACAGTCCTGTAAAGTACCAGTCAACCACAGTGGTAATGAATGTTCACTCTCTTTTAAGCAATCACTTGTCTTTAGAAGTCAGTTTTCTTCACATAGGTGGCAGCATAAGAAGAATGTCAAGATGTCTGTATGTGAGAAAACCAGTTGGCCATTGTGGTGCACTCGACATTTTTTTGTTTTACTGGTAATACACTGAAAATGTACTTGTTTTACTGAATAATTTAAAATAAATATTTAAATTTGGCCCATTTTCCTATATAATGCAATGCAAAATTAAGAAAAACAATTGGCCATTTGAAAACTTGGCAACCAAGAAAATGTGGTGGGTTGAATACAATATTGTTTTGTTCTTGCAGCAAAACAAATGCTATATTTCAATTGATCACATTAGGAAGCCCATTAAACTGTATCCCATTATATTTTCTTACAGATTGATGCAACCACATTCCAAGGAGATCCCTTCTGTTCAAGTTCTGGCATGGATTTTACCAACAGAAAATGTTAGTTTGGACTTGTGCCTATATTTCATAATCTGATTGGCTAAAATTGAAGTCAAATTTAAAAGCTGATTCGTCAGTCTACTGTTAAGTATGCAAACTCCAAAGCTCCCACTAGTGGCTACATATTAGGTGTAATTTATTCAAGCCAAAAATAAAATGTGTGTTTACGTCAGCGGACCGTCCCTGTTTTTTGGTGCTGACCCTACACTTCCCCTACACCACCCCATAAAAAAAAATCAATTTTTTTGAACTATAAAAAAAAATCTGAAATTGATTTGTGCATCTAATTGAGCCACTTTTGCCCAGTACTTCAAGTGCACTTGTGTATATTAATCATTATAATATATATGATGTTCTTAAAAATAAATTTTAAAAAAAAATAATCTCAAAAATTGATTTGTGCATCTAATTTGTGCATTTGAGCTAGTTTAGCCAGCACTTAGAGCTTAGTATATTATATGTACTAATCATTACATAAATATATGTATATAAATATATATATATAAATATATAAATAAATATAAATATATAAATAAATATAAATATATAAATAAATATATATATAAATACCTACCCTAATTTTAAAACCAGTACATTTTTTTCTTTTGACCTCATTGCTAAATGTGTCAGAGTAATAGAGTTTCAACATTTTCTAGAGTTACAGTAAAATGTGTCATGACTGGATATGTCAGCATATAATGTGTTGTCACTGGTCTTGTGCAGTTCACTTCAAGTTAGCAGAATAAACAAACAAAACAACTCCTGATCTGGAAGCAGATTATTTTCTAGTTTGTATGCCACATATAGTAAGTAGTGTGAGGCAAATATACTGAGGAGATCTTGTATTAAAATGCAAACTTTATCCAGTCTAGATGAATATGGCAAATGACCAGGCAGTTGCAAAGTGGAGTATATTAGCTTATAAAGAAAGGAATATGGGTGATAAAAAAGAAATCCGTATGGGAATCAGCAAAGCTGGGAAAGACTTGAAATTCTTCTTGTGGACATATTTACTGTGGTTTGATTCTGCGTAAATTCTGTTGCACAGTATTAGCATATCCTGCGTTAAGTTAATGAAATCGGCATAATTTAAACAATAATTTTGGCAAGTGGGAGCGCCAAAGTTTAATTTTAAATCCAGAATTAAGTCATTTGAATGCCTTGATACAACAAATAAATAACCTTAAAACATTGCTGTAATAAATTATTGGATAAGACTTGTAAAGAAAATGCTGGTCCCTACCAAAAGTCCTGAAGTTCATTAACCTTATAGCTAGGAATAATTCAGGTAAACGAAACCCAGTTAATTAGGTGTGTGCAATGTCCAGTCATAATACGTAGTGAAGAAAATGCCCTAACACAGACTTGATGTGGAATGTTTTATTCATTAGAAAGAATACCTTTGCAGATTTCATGTTTTTGCAGTACATGCTTTGTTATTGATGGAAGACTGGTAAGGATGGTATTGAACTTAAGCAACTAAGTGGATTAAGATTTTACTGAAACTATCATTCACAGGTTGAAGTTCAATGCTCTACACAGAGTGTATGTGATTTCATTTGAACATTTCATACACAGGTGCAGTCCGTACTCATTTATAGATGAGTTCAACTGCAAACTGCACAGATCCAGATCTGCTGTCACGTAATGCACTGGCAGATCTGGGTCTGTGCAGTTTGTTAGAAGTAATCAGTAGAACGAACAACATAGACCATGATCTGCAGGTGCATTATTTTATGCCAGATCAGGATCTTTCTTGTTTGCAATTTTACTCGACTTATAAGTGATTATATATGGCAGGTGCTTGTCCATCTTCTTTGTATGATTATACTCTGGAAGCCAAAGTTTCAAATTCTGTCAAAGACGGACACAGACAATTAATTCAGTTCCCATAGACCATATTATTAATGTTGAGCCAAGTTACTATACTTCTTTGGTAAGATTGGCAAAAAACATTTACATCCTGTGAACAATCTATCAAAGAGGAAACGTTAAAAAAGATAAAAATAAAGTACTGTGTGCTGAGTAACATTTGGAGTCAAATGCCCTTGTTGGTGCCTGTATAAAATTCTGATTCTTTGAGATCTTCGTTTGCATCAAGTAGTACCTGTGAGATGACCATGATACAGTTAAAATGGTTTATGAATCAACCTAATATTGCCTACAATTTACCCATGTATAGTTGTCTTCTGAAAAATTATGTTAATTATATCTTGTAATTATTTTCATTCATTCAAAAACTTTGTTTTTGAAATACAGTATTCATTATACCATCACACATAGACTGGTTCCATAACTAATTAAACAGTTAGGTTACAGTGATTAGATAAGTATTTTTATTACATATTGGTAGATATTGTGATATCCTTCATCTGACTGTACATTACCGTATCTCTCAAAACTTCATAGCACTTTGTAGTTATGTTGCCATTTGCTCTGACCATTATGTTCATAGGAAGGGGCCAAAGGTCAGATGGACAAAAATGTTGATTGCAGTGACATTTTACAATATTTTCCAAATGAATTTTATATATGCAGTCACAGATGGATTACACATTACACATATCAATGGTTTTGCATTATAACCCCGGTGTCACTGTCTTGTGGCAGGGGTCAGTTTTTTTGAGGTGGGTGAAATAAGACATAAAGTGAAAATGTGGAGATTGGTGATGGCAAGCCACTACAGTAGCTCTCGGGGGTTTTTTTTATTATTGTTTAAAAACAGTTTAAACTGGCTACTTTGCTAATTCTAGGGCATCCATGTTCAGGAATAGATCGATCAAATTTCTGTTTTCTCTTCAGAACAAAATATATGAATAGCCAGACTGAATGCTTTGGTCTGAACTAAATCCCTGTCCCTCAACATCTTCGTGCAAACTTTACTAACCTCTGCACATTTTAATTCCTGTATCATCCCAACTATATGAATTTCCACTATAATCCCAAGTAAATGAGTATCCACTATAGTCCCAAGTAAATGAGTATCCACTAAAGTCCCAACTAAATGAGTATTCACTATATCCATTGTAGTCCCAACTAAATGAGTATCCACTATTGTCCCAACTAAATGAGTATGCCCTATAGTCCCAACTAAATTAGTATCTGCTATAGTCCCGACTAAATGGGTATCCACTAAAGTCCTAACTAAATGAGTGTCTGCTATAGTCCCAACTGAAGGAGTATCCACTGTAGTCCCAATTAAAGAGTATCCACTATAGTCCCAACTTAATGAGTGTCCACTATAGTCCCAACTAAATGAGTATCCACTGTAGTCCCAACTAAATGAGTATCCACAATAGTCCCAACTATCCACCAAAGTTCCAACTAAATGAGTATCCACTATAGCCACAACTAAACAAGTTTGTGCTATAATCCCAACTGAGTATCCACTATAGTGCCAACTAAAGGAGTATCCACTATAGTCTCAACTAAATGAGTATCCACTATAGTCCCAACTAAGTATATATCCACTAAAGTCCCAACAAAATGAGTATCCACTATAATAACAAGTAATGAGTATCCACTGTAGTCCCAACTAAGAGTTTCCATATTAGTCCCAACTAAATGAGTATCCACAATAGTCCCAACTAAGTGGGTATTCACTGTAGTCCCAACTAAATGAGTATTCACTATAATCCCAACTAAATGTGTTTCTATTATTGTCCCAACTAAATAATCCAAACTAAATGAGTATCCACTATAGTCGCAAGTAAATGAGTATCCACTGTCGTCCCAAGTAAATGAATATCCACTATAGTCCCAACTAAATGAGTATCTGCAATAGTCACAACTAAGTGGGTATCCACTATAGTCCCAACTAAATGAGTATCCACTATAGTCCCAACTAAGAGTTTCCATGCTAGTCCGAACTAAATGAGTATCCATGATAGTCCCAACTAAGTGGGTATCCACTATAATCCCAACTAAATGAGTATCCACTAGAATCCCAACTGAATGTGTTTCCACTATAGTCCCAACTAAATGAGTTTCCACTATAATCCCAACTAAATGAGTATCCACTAGAATCCCAACTGAATGTGTTTCCACTATAGTCCCAAGTAAATGAGTATCCATTATAGTCCCAACTAAATGAGTATACACTATAGTCCCAACTGAATGAGTATCCACTATAGTTCTAACTAAATGGGTATCCACTATAGTCTCAACTAAATGAATATTCACTATAGTCACAACTAAGTGGGTATCCACTAAAGTCGCAACTACATGGGTATTCACTTCAATCCCCAGTAAATGATCATCTACTAAGAAGTTCCAGTACATGGAATTTTTACTTGTACTTAATGCTCTTTCATATGAGAAAACTTTATTGAAAATACTAATTATTTCTTGTTACATAAACTGACACAACTTCTAAACAAATGCTGAAAAAGAAACAGGTTGACATGATTGAAGAAACACAAGTGGCAAAGAAAGGGTTATTATAAGTTCAGGGTAAGAAATAGTATAATTTAAGATTCAATAATCTTTCTCAAGCTATACCATAAACAGTTGCAGTGCAGTTTATAGTACTATTGGGCACCAGGCAGTCTCCTCTGTATTATAATAATACACCTTGCAGTCTGCTATACATTACAATAGTACTGTTAGGCACATGGCAGTTTTCTGTTTAATATAACAGTACTGTTAGGCAGTCTCCTATACATAACAGTAGTACTATTAGGCACATGGCGGTCCTATCTTTAATATAATAGTACTATTAGGCACATGGCAGTCTTATATTTAATATAATAGTACTATTAGGCACAATGCAGTCTCCTACATTATAATAGTACTGTTAGGCACAATGCTGTCCCCTATATTATAATAGTACTATTAGGCACATGGCAGTCTTCTGTTTAATATAACAGTACTGTTAGGCAGTCTCCTATACATAACAGTAGTACTATTAGGCACATGGCGGTCCTATCTTTAATATAATAGTACTATTAGGCACATGGCGGTCTTATCTTTAATATAATAGTACTATTAGGCACATGGCGGTCCTATCTTTAATATAATAGTATTATTAGGCACATGGTGGTCCTATCTTTAATATAATAGTACTATTAGGCACATGGTGGTATTATCTTTAATATAATAGTATTATTAGGCACATGGCGGTCTTATCTTTAATATAATAGTACTATTAGGCACATGGCGGTCTTATCTTTAATATAATAGTACTATTAGGCACATGGCGGTCTTATCTTTAATATAATAGTACTATTAGGCACATGGCGGTATTATCTTTAATATAATAGTACTATTGGGCACAATGCTGTCTCCTATATTATAATAGTACTGTTAGGCACAATGCTGTCTCCTATATTATAATAGTACTGTTAGGCACAATGCTGTCTCCTATATTATAATAGTACTGTTAGGCACAATGCTGTCTCCTATATTATAATAGTACTGTTAGGCACAATGCTGTCTCCTATATTATAATAGTACTGTTAGGCACAATGCTGTCTCCTATATTATAATAGTACTATTAGGCACAATGCTGTCTCCTATATTATAATAGTACTATTAGGCACAATGCTGTCTCCTATATTATAATAGTACTATTAGGCACCAGGGAGTCTCCTCTGTAATATAATAGTAGCATTAGTTACCATGCAGTCTGATATACATTATACAGTATTAGTACTATTAGGCATGAGGCAGTCTCCTATATATTACAATAGTGATTTTTTAAATTTAATTTGTGGAGTCCTGGTTGCTTAGTGTATGATTCACACAGGTCTTGAAATGCACCTGAAAATTAGAAAAATGGGAAGGAGCCATGGAAAGATCCTCAAATTTGCATTGATCACCCATTAAATATCATTGAATTTTCCCAATTTTTCAGATGGAAAACTATTAATGATCTTTCTGATCCTTCATTTTATCACATTTTATGTTTATTTGGATACCATTAGTGTTATCCCAGCCAATCAATTATTTACAATTTTAAAAAGCAACTATACAAACCTTGTGAATCCAAAATTTCTATGCTTCAGAGGACCCCTGGTAGCCAAATGGACTATGGCACTCGACTGTGCAAAAAACTAACATATCACCTATGTTTGCATGTGTTCCATTGTTGGCTCGGCCAATGTGGCTATGTGAGAAAGCTTGCCTGTAGCTTCCCCAGGTTTGGGGTTTTTCCACTGGTCTTCCCAAGTTCTTCCTCCACCAGATATACTGGCCACCATGTATTAGCCTATCATGTGCTGAAATATGGCATTAAGACCACAATAAGAACAAAAATAGCAACAACAACAAAATTTTCAGGCTGACTTTAATGGTTTCTCTTTTAATAATGGGTGACATATTCATCTAATATTGTTATGATGTAGATTTGCCTTGCTACATGTTAGTGTTGCAAACTCCCCCAGCTTTGTTGGGGTGGGTTGTATGGTTTTGGTTATTGTTATCTAGAGGGTGATTGCTGATGGTGTAATTTGCCTGGAACGAGTAAATATCAATATAAAGTGTGAAACTTATAGATGGAATACATAAAGATCTGAGCAGATATATAGAACAGAATGACACAAGCCCCCATACATGTACAACAATAAAATTTACTCAAAAATTCATAAACAATAAAATTCATAAACAATTGTGAAAATGCATTACATTAGGAAGATACACTTCTCTTTGGAATTAAATTATGCAAACGAATTTCAAACTCAAATATGCTTATACAAATAGTCGATCTGTTAAGCGATAGAATTTATTCATCAAATCGAGTGAAAGATCGAAATCACTGTCTTGTACAGATTCATAACCTGATGGTTCTGGTTCAGTCCAATTTTGCTGTGACTGTTCTTTGGATTTCCTTGTGCCTGTAAGTCTGGGTCCTTTCCACTTTTCCCAAATTCTCAGGTGTCCCGCCTCTTTCAGCCTCCAACTTTGTGTGGTCACTTTGGTTTTGTAAGTACGTGATACGTCACATGGATACTTCCCGTGGAGGAGCTATCTCACCTTCCAAAAGTAAACAAGGTGCAACCTAAGTATTCTGTTAGGTACCCTACTGGGAAGAGATCATACTTTCTCCTCTCGTTAAGGTCAGATAAGTTCTATCAGAATTCAAACAGATACCAACAGCCATCTGGTCTAACTAAACACGGCAGACCATAAACAAACCTAGTTTCCTAAGATTAATGTACTCCCTAACTGCTATTTCAACACTAGTTTACAGTAACAACACCCCGAGACATCAGTTCCAGTCCCGACTTAATTACACAAATGAATGAATGAAATTCCATACATGACTCAACTACAGTATTTATAGCGAATACGCACTTTCAAGTCTCTAGCATATATGAAACCTCACTACATGGTTTAACAACATTAATTTCACATGGTTTAAGAACGTTAATTTCAGTCAATACACACTCGAGTCTTTATCATATGTGACATTATCTAAATTGAAGAATTTACACGGATTCTCGTAACTCATAACACTAAAGTAAGGCATGAAATTCTAAATACATATTTACCTATAACAAACGAACTCATACATTCAAACAATTCATGAAACTTATATAAAGAATATCATTGTATGGATTCATATAGATGAACTCACACAGCTGTATTTATATCAAGAAAATTGATCAACGAATCTAACCAGATAAATTCATGCTAATATAAGCAAATAAATCAAACAAATCGTCACACAATTGTAATCATATCAAGAGAATGGATCTATGAATCTAACCAAATAAATTCATGCAAACACAAGCAAATAAATCAACAAATTATCATATGGATATCAAGAAATTACGTGAGACTGACGCAAAATACCTTGTGTCTTCATGCTTTTGCCGCTAGAATTGAGTTCGTAGATTTTTCCAGACATCCAATCCCTTGGATCCTAATTACGAGTGAATTTCTTCTAAATTCGACCTGGAGTCCTCTAGCTTTGTTTTCTTTTGCAGAAAATGGTGTCGACTGGTTCTGAGTGTTGCGATAAGAACATTTAAACCGAGAAATTTCATGTGGAATCACGCCTCCTCCCCTTATTCAGCGTAACCAGTCCGAATTAAATACATTCCCCACCTGAACTAGGCTCAAAACAATGCAGTTCGTCTGACAATCCATATCATTACACAACACAGATTCCTGGTAACTTTCAGAATTGACAGTTCTCGATACAGATCCGAAGTTAACCCCTATCCTTTTCAGTTAAATAAATGAAGGGTTAATTAAAAACCACTGCTCACATGACAGTGACATTACCAATCAGTGCGTTACGGCAATTTAAACACGCGCCAGTCGCCATAAATTTAATTATTCGTTCACCTGTCCAACTTAATGTGTTCTTCATAGATGGACAGAAATTTGCACCCTTACAGTTAGTATGTAGTTTTAAACAATTATTAGTTATATCAGTTACAGTCTACCATCAAAGATGGCCACTGTTACTAAAAATAGAAATCCTAAATTACTTTTCAAACAAAATTTTACAGTAAGCATCCTGGTATCAACGGATTTTATATTTTGTACAATGATACAGATCTGCCATCAAATATAACTACCATTATTAAAATTAGACCAAAGTGTACTCAAGTTTTCAGAAACTGCTCAAAAGAAATTGACCAGATTTAACAGAAATTGACCAGAGATTTAACAGAAATTGACCAAATTTAACAGAAGGTATTCTGGCAATGGGAGTTTTCAGATTTAGAGAATGCTGCCAATTCAAATACGGATGAAAATATAAAAATGAGAAAAATTTTGAAGCGGTCATTTTCATAATATATTAATATGACTGTGCAGTCAGCAGCACTAGAAGAACTTTGGCAGAAAGCATTATTGTAGCACAGATTTCTTGTTAAAAGAAAGCAAGAAATGTAAGCAGTGATTAGAACTATTTACAATTGTTACAGGTTTGAAGTTAAGATTTCTTCCTCTTACACAGAAAATTTAAACATACAAAATTAATTTTAGATTACAAGATGCATGCACTTCCTTGAAGCAAGTTATAACAAAATAACACACCATATTCACCAACCATTAAACTTTTGATTGAAATAGGGTTTTTTACTAAGAGCTGTGCAAAAATTTACTAGTAAGGTAATGTAGCCTCTTGATTGAAAAACTAAAAGTATCTCTGATGTATATTAGTATCAGAATGTCTTTACATAATTAATTATATACAAGAAAAACATTGTAAAAACCATGTTCATTTTAATAGACTTATTTGCAGATTATTGCGACAATATTCAAATTTGAATATTTTGAACAAGTATTGTATGTTTGATTAAACAGTTTGACATTTACTGTTACTAGGGCCCTGGGTGAATGAGTGATCTAAAGCGCTTGCCTTTACCAGTTATTGCCACATCACCTCTGTCGACATGGGTTTGAGTCTCAGACTTGGCCTACCAGTATGGGTATGTGAGAAAGCTGCCAGCAGGTTCCAATGGGTCGGTGGTTCTTACAGGGGTTTTCCAGTTTTCTTCCTCTACTAGTTATACTGGCCCTATGTATAAATTATCTTACGTTGAGAAATGGCATTAAACCCAAAATAAGTTGCAATTACTGTCATATCGAAGTGCCGGAAATGTCTGTTTATATATTATAACATGTATTTTGTATATTTTAGCTTTTATAAAAAAAATATGTATAATATCCCAATATGATTTTCTCCAGAAACAATTCCAAATTTAATTGTTAAAAGCCAAAGACAACCTTTAAAAAAAATCCTGAGAGATTTGGTCGTCAGTCAAAGCTGATCAGATGGTGGGGCTTGAACATGTAACTTCCTGGTAACATATCTAGTGACTTAATGACTGAACCACTGCATTTCCCTTGGGTGTTAATCACAGTCGTTACTAAATTATGACTCAAGGGGCAGTGCCACAAAGGGGTAAAGACAGACCAAGAAATCCATGCTGGCTGCACAGATTAACTCCCCTTGTAATGCCAAGTCAGTGTCCATACTTTGAGGATGGCACTGTGTACAGCTTCTAAGATGTGAATTAGGGCCAGGTCCTGAGGAACTTTGAGATATCCTTGTTGTGTAAATACCAATTGGGGCCAAGTCCTGAGGGACTTTGAGATATCCTTGCTCTAAGATATGAATTAGGGCCAAGTCCTGAGGGACTTTGAGATATCCTTGTTCTAAGATACGAATTAGGGCCAAGTCCTAAGGGACTTTGAGATATCCTTGTTATGTAAATGACTTGTTCTTTGTATGCAGAGAAAGTGATTCAGAAAATAAATGACACCTTAGACAATTATAGGAATTTTGTCCTCAAAGCTAATCTTTCCCTTAAACAGTTTCAGTATGTGTTAATTTGCATTTGCAAACTAACATATTGTCATTTAAGCAGATGAACAGTACCAGGTCCACATGGGCCTCTTATTTGAGTCTGCATTCCAGAGACTTTGTTCTTTGTATGCTGAGAAAGTGATCCTATATATATGAAAGAAAATAAATGTCACCATAGACAATGTAGGAATTTTGTGCTGAAGGCTAATCTTTCCCTTGAACAGTTTCATTACATGTGAATTTGTATTTTCAAACTAACATGTCATTTAAGCAGGTGAACAGTACCAGGTCCACACAGGCCTCATTTCTGAATCAGCATTCCTCAGATTTCTTATATATTTTTGTATTTACTAAATATTTTTTTTAAATTCATATTTTTGGGTAATTTAGGCCTATGACGCTTTGAGAGCAAACTTTATTATCAACAGCGCCGTAGTGGTGGGCATAACTTTCTATGTGCAGTTATGTATGAGAGTTTTAAGCTGTCAGGTTTTTTTCATTATATTTGAAACGAGTGAGCAAATAAATAAAATTGAAATAAACTAAATCTACATGAAGTAAGCTATACGAACAAATCCAATTCAGTTGACTCAAGTCTTACGTCATTATAAGAGTTGACTTAATACGATTGTTGTATGCAGATAACGTTACAAATGATTTAATAATATTGGTCATCAATGAAACTATTCTTTTTGTTGACTATTAAGATGGTAATTAATGAAAACAAATATCTGTGTAAAAAGTTTACCATTTTAAAAGTAGTCAATAAATTCTTCATGCATAATTAATTGAAAACCGTACAAGATTCACTTTCCTTAAACAAAGTCTTGTAAATGTCTGCAACTAATTTTGAAAAAATTAAGATAAAGATAGGTTTATTTATATATGCTGTGTTTCTTTTAAGAGATTGGTCAGGAAAATTAATTAGCTGTTTAATTATATGGCTAACATGTGAAGTCACATCTCCTTCACGGCATAAGAAGGAATAATGACCACAGACATAGGAAATTAGATGAAATTTGTGGATAACAGTTTCTCATTGATTACTTGATTACATCATGATTGACCATTTATAAGATAACTTGCAACTGAAAAAATGCATCAAGCTCACTTCTTTGCACTTGCAATACCAGTATACACACACATTGCAACTGAAAAAAATGCATCAAGCTCACTTCTTTGCACTTGCAATACCAGTATACACACACACATTGCAACTGAAAAAAATGCATCAAGCTCACTTCTTTGCACTTGCAATACCAGTATACACACACACACATTGCAACTGAAAAAAATGCATCAAGCTCACTTCTTTGCACCTGCAATACCAGTATACACACACACACATTGCAACTGAAAAAAATGCATCAAGCTCACTTCTTTGCACCTGCAATACCAGTATACACACACATTGCAACTGAAAAAATGCATCAAGCTTACTTCTTTGCACTTGCAATACCAGCATACACACACATTGCAACTGAAAAAAAAATGCATCAAGCTCACTTCTTTGCACTTGCAATACCAGTATACACACACATTGCAACTGAAAAAATTCATCAAGCCCACTTCTTTGCACTTGCAATACCAGCATACACACACATTGCAACTGAAAAAAAAATGCATCAAGCTCACTTCTTTGCACTTGCAATACCAGTATACACACACATTGCAACTGAAAAAATTCATCAAGCTCACTTCTTTGCACTTGCAATACCAGTATACACACACATTGCAACCGAAAAAATGCATCAAGCTCACTTCTTTGCACTTGCAATACCAGTATACACACACATTGCAATGGGAAAAAAATGCATCATGCTCACTTCTTTGCACTTGCGGGGCCCCGAGTGGCCGAGTGGTCTAAAGTGCTCTCAGTTACGGATCACTGCCATCTCACCTCTGTCTGCGTGGGTTCGAGTCTCGAATTTGGCAAATGTAGATATGTGAGAAAGCTTGCCAGTGGGTTCTCGTGGGTCGGTGGTTCTTTCCGGGTATTTCCCGGTTTCTTCCTCCACCATTAATACTGGCTGCCATGTATAGCCTATCGTGTGCTGAAAAATGGCGTTAAGCCCTACAACAACAACAACAACAACATTCTTTGCACTTGCAATACCAGTATACACACACATTGCAACTGAAAAAATATGCATCAAGCTCACTTTTTTGCACTTGCAATACCAGTATACACACACATTGCAACTGAAAAAATGCATCAAGCTCACTTCTTTGAACTTGCAATACCAGTATACACACACATTGCGACTGAAAAAAATGCATCAAGCTCACTTCTTTGAACTTGCAATACCAGTATACACACACATTGCAATTGAAAAAAAATGCATCATGCTCACTTCTTTGCACTTGCAATACCAGTATACACACACACACTCACACACACACACACACACACACAATCTCTCTCTCTCTCTCTCTCTCTCTCTCTCTCTCTCTCTCCACACACACACACACATACTTGATGATTGGATCAAGTTCATCAGCACTGATAGCACTAGCCTGGCAATTACTGGGAATACTGGCTACACATCACAATAGCAGTAGGGTCTGTGGAAAAAAAATACTGTGTCAAAAAAAATAGAGAAATTACAAGCTGATTTCTTCTAAAATGTTGGATCAGTGTTGAAATTTTACAGAGTTAATAAAAAATGTGTAGTTCCTCAACTGTGTACATAATGTACCATAGCCCTAATTTTCCTTTTAATTAAAAAGTTACTATGTCACTTCCACAGTTGGATGAATAATTTTGATGACCAATTTCATTTTGCATGAAAAGGATTAAAATATTGTACTGAAGCTGGCTGATTTTACATTAAATGTATATGTACTGTGAATTCAGTACAGTGTGACCCCGCTATAACACGGTAGTTGGGAGCCATAGAACCCAACCATATTATAGACCGAACCGTGTTATAAGCAACCAGGTCAATCAGCAGAAGAAAATGATGCATGTGTCCAAAAAATGTGCACGGGGGATGGGGTAGGTAATAAATACGGGCGCAAAATCACGTGCTTCTTGGCACAGTTATCATCTTAAATTGATGCATAATAAATGAGAAATACACCTGTAGTGAAAACAGAGAAGACATATATAATTTACTTTATTCAGAGAACCACACATAGGTACATATACGTGTGTACTGTTTATATATACATGTCTAATGCATAGCAATAAATAAAGTATGAACACCGTGTACTCACCCGCGAATCACACCACATACGTTGAATCCACAATATAAGTAATTCCATCGAAAATATGCACACACAGATTTAAAATATTCAGTAATTTTGTCACAGGTTATATAGGTCTGAATTCAGTGGAAAATAATAGCACAGTCACGTAATGAATGATGAAGCACATTTACTTTTCATTACATCCGAAGTCGGTAAAAGTTTCCATTTTAAGTGCCGTCGGTGGAGTTCGTAAGCATAAACTTTTTTCCTGTGAAAAGGAAACTTTAACTGCACAGTAAAAATGTTCCAGTCACAGTGGAAAATGAAACAATCCACCAGATTCCATTGCTTTTATTTAAGTTTGGTAATGACTTCCCTTGAAAAAAAATTCTCTGTTTTTATTGAAGATTGTAGTCGGCTTTCTCTGATGAAGGGTGCATGCGTTATTGAAGTCACCGCTTAAGGACAGCTTTGGAGAACCAAACAAATGCCCGTTTCTTATTGTGGGGGCAACATCAAAAAATTGTATTGCATGATTGAGACTGATTTTTTTTCCCATTTGCTTAGTACGTTTTCATAATAATCGGTGTTTCAAAGGTAATGTTTTCTTTGAAAGTGCAGCTACTATTTTATCTGGGTACATTTTTAAAAAAAAATTAATTGGCTGCCGTATGGTCAGTTGTAGTTACTGTTCCTCCTTGCCTGTTGAATAGACAAGTGGGAGCTTTTTTTTTTTTTTTTAACATTTATGGTAGTGGAGTGATGCTGCCTTCCACGCATGCGTCAGAAATTTAAAGAAAGGGTCAATTGACGATAGAGACTCCGGTGTTCTGGTCTGATGACAGGGATTACTACAGAAAATGTGAATGTTCTGAAGGATTTAATTCTGAGTGAAAAGAAGAGGAATTTTACTTACCATCCACATACAAGTATCAGTCTATGTAAATATATTACTTACTAGCAAGTGGCCGAAACTCCGATGAAAGATAGATTATGAGATAATGCCCCATCCCGTTGATCTCTGCTACCAGAAATGTAAGTTTGAAAAAAAAGCGGATATCTCAAAACATACAGTACACATGCTAGATGTCAACATAAGTGGATTATGATATAACAATGCACTGTTAAGATGGTTTGTCAATATGGACAAAGAATTTATTTATGTAGCAATAGATAAATTTGAGTGCATTTTATATCAACTTTACGGCTTTCATTCATGGGGCCTCTGAATTTCTCCACTCCAAACCAGTGGTTGTATATACAAGTTTAAACAGCCAACAATGTCGCCAATAAAAAAAAAAATCGCTAGATGGTATATTTGCCGCCAATAAGGGAAAAAAATCGCAATTTGCGACATTGGCGAAGCCCTGCGCGATTCCTGAATAAATTTTTACATGTTATTTTTCGTACTTTTAAGAAGAAAACACTGTCTTTTCGTGTATGAGAAAAATGCATATAAAATTTCAGTAGCTAAGCCATGATCGTCTTGTATTATTCATATGCAATCACTTCCCTAAAATGATAATAAACTTTTTGGGGGTTTTTTTCGTACTTTTAAGAAAGAATTTTTTTTTGTGTACGAGAAAAATATATGTATATGAAATTTCCGGAGCCACACCACGACCGTGTTATATCCGAATTCATGTTATAATGGAGCGTGCTATAGTGCGGTCACACTGTATTTTTCTTGGGATACAATTTTTGTGGATTTCATTGTTACTACCAACAAGAGCATTGGACTTGTAATCCAAGGGTCACAGGGTTGATGCACACCCAGACCAGCCTGGGTCAACTGCCTCAGTGATACCCAGGCCAGCCTGGGTCGACTGCCTAAGTGATACACACCCAGGCCAGCCTGGGTCGACTGCCTAAGTGATACACACCCATGCCAGCCTGGGTCGACTGTCTAAGTGATACCCACCCAGGCCAGCCTGGGTCGACTGCCTCAGTGTCCTTGGGAAAGGCACTTGGCTCCATTTACCTTTGCATGATATAGTCAGTGATATAGTCAATGATATAATCAATAATGTGTTAAAAGTGCCATGAAAGTAATATAAAACTAGTATTTTAAAAATCAAAAGAAAATATAAAGGCAAGAATAATTTTTCTGTGGAAATAATTGGACCACTTCTCTATTCAGTCACTTTTTAGGGAAAATGATGAAACTTGATATTGATGAAAATAAATAAATTCAAATTACACTGTCCATTGGCAGCATGACACTGAAAGACTTGATCAGTTAGCAGTGGACATGTTTTTATTAAAAACCTTATCCATGGAAACCTGCTTTATGGATACCTTCATACAGCGGACACATGCATTTAAAGGATAGCATATTTAAGGCTCTCAATTTCATTATCATTTTCAAACTCATATAAAGGACATCATCTCCAAAAGACAGATTGTTGTGGTTCATAATGCATGTCCAATAGAGACAAGTTTCAGTGTACACTCATTAGACAAGTTTCAGTGTACACTCGTTAGACAAGTTTTAGTGTATACTCATTAAACAAGTTTCAGTGTACACTCTTTAGACAAGTTTCAGTGTACACTTGTTAGACAAGTTTCAGTGTACACTCGTTAGACAAGTTTCAGTGTACACTTGTTAGACAAGTTTCAGTGTACAGTCGTTGGACAAGTTTCAGTGTACACTCATTAGACAAGTTTCAGTGTACACTCGTTGGACAAGTTTCAGTGTGCACTCATTAGACAAGTTTCATTGTACACTCGTTTAGACATGTTTCAATGTACACTCCTTTACACATTTCAGTATACACTCATTTAGAAATGTTTTACTGTACACATTTAGACATGTTCACTGTACACATTAAGACCTGTTTCACTGTACACATTGAGACAAGTTTAGCTGTACACTTATTTAGACATGTTCCACTGTACACTTTTTTTTATGTGTTTCACTGTACACTCATGTAGACATGTTTCAGTGTACACCCTTGCAGGGAAGGATATAAGGTTCCACATGCTGCTAGATCATAAGGCTGTACAGACAGACTATAAACTATTTATTCTGAAGCTTGTTGGTGGGGGGGGGGTCAAAAGTGTGAGCTGGTCTCTCTTATGAAGAAAGCTGATTTTGAATAAGAGCCAAACTAGCTGTCTGTTTTTCTATCAGATGGTGTCAAACACCTAGATAGCTGTGCATCTGTATTTTGTATTTGTGATCATGAATTGCTTTATTATCAACTATCCTTTATCCCTACATTACAAGAAACTTTTTCCCTCTGCAGTCAAAATTTTTATACTCCACCAAAAGGGTCATGTAGTGTTACCTTTATCTTCACATCCCTCAAGCCATCCATCCATCCATTTGTCTGTCATGCTTTGATGAAGTTTTTCATTTAAATCAAGGAATTCATATATAAGTGCAAAACAGGGGATGGCTAGGCATTCATGTGTTTTGAACACATTTCTTCTTGTGCTTGAAAATTAAAATATTGCAGGTTATCTTGAAGCAGTGACAACTACTTGTGTTGTATTTTGATCTAGTTAAGAAAGATGGAGGGGGACAAGTATTCACCGGATTAATGCCTTATCCAGTGTGTTGGATCCACATAGCAAGTTTTAGCCGTACTGTTCACAGACCAGTAGCGCTTATGGGATCGTCTGTTGTCCATCGTCTGTCATCCAGTGTCCATCCATCCATAAACACAAATTTGTAACCACTAATCCTCCTTAACTACCGGTACTTGAAGGATTGCCTTGAAACTTTACATAGACATTCTTCCCATGGTCCATTTGGTCCTAAATGAAAATGGTGCTACTCAGACATGCAATATGGCCACAGTAGTAGCCATCTTGAAATCTTTTTGCTTCTCCTCTAGAATAGATGGTCACATCAATATGGGGTCTTCACTAAAGAAATTTCATGATATCTAGTTGGTCCTAAATGAAAATGGTGCCAGTCTGTTATCCAGGTTATCCAATATGACCACCTCAGCAGCCATGTTGAAAATTTTTATTTTTTTGTATTGTTACTTTACCTGGATGGATGGTCAGATCAGCAGAGGGTTTTAACTAAAAGATTTCTTGTGATACCTAGCTGGTCTTAATTATAAATGATGCCAGTTTTACATCCAATATAGTCATCATAACATCCATATTAAAAACCACAACTCTACTTGAATAGAAAGTCTTATTGATATGGGGTTTTCACCGGAAGACTTCTTATGATATCCAGTTGGTCTTAAACAATGCCTAATATGGCCACCACAGCAGCCGTCTTGAAAACCTTATTAATGCTACTGCTGAATGGAAAATCATATCATAAAAGTATTGTTTTCTCCACTCCTCTCCAAATGGATATCTATATTAACATGGGCTTTCAGCAAGAGTCTTTTTATTATACTTTGTTGGTCCTAAATAAAAAAAGATGGTGCCATTCGTACATCCAGCATGGCTGCCACAATGACTGTCTTAAAAATCTTGTTGTCACTACTCCCACTGAATGGATAATCATTATGGCATGGGGTTTTCAATATGTCTACTCTTTTCTAAATGAAATGGTGCCAAGCTGACATCCACAATGTGTACCACAGCAGCTAGCATGAAAATTTTGTTACAGTGCTGAAGAATATCAGTTGGTTTCAACACTTGACAGTTAACTGGAAGAAATGGTCTTATCTTGAATTCCTGGAAATTCCTTTTTGCCCAGTAGAGCATCAGTCCCTCTAAGGGACTCTTGTTTTTAGCTCTACTGGTTGTAGACCAGAACAGCTTGTTAAGTGAACCATTGTCCATTGTCTGTTGTCCATCCTCCATCTGTTAGCACAAGATTGTTATCACTACTCCTAAACTACTTAAGGATTGCCATGCAAATTTACAACTTTACACAGCATTCATCCAGAGGCCTAAGTAGTCCTAAATAAAAATTGTGCCACATGGACATCCAATATGATGGACATGTTAGCCATCTTGAAAAATTTTTTATCACTATTTTCTGATGAATGGTCATATTAAAAATGGTACCTAATTGAAAATGGTGTCTAATTGAAAATTGTGCTGATCTGACATCTACTTAAAGCCTGAGTAAAGCTGATGCCTTTCCTATCTTAACCTAATTGAATGACCTTACGGTCCTTTCTTATCTTGACCTAATTGAATGACCTTAAGGTCCTTTCCTATCTTGACCTAATTAAATGACCTTAAAGTCCTTTCCTATCTTGACCTAATTGAATGACCTTAAGGTCCTTTCCTATCTTAACCTAATTGAATGACCTTAAGGTCCTTTCCTATCTTGACCTAAGTGAATGACCATAAGGTCCTTTCTTATCTTAACCTAATTGAATGACCTTAAGGTCATACTCCTCAGCTAAATCATTTACAGGATTATTGTGTTGAGTGGAAACTCTAGGTTAATACAAGTGCCTCAAAAAAAAAAGTTATGGTTTTTATAAAGGTAGTAATATACCTCAAAAAAATTATTTACAGGATTATTGTGTTGAGTGGAAACTCATGGTTAATATGAGTACCTCAGGAAAAAAAAGCTATGATTTTTATAAAGGTGGTAACTTACCTCGAAATACTGAATTCAAATTGTAAATAAATTTACTTATCTTGGACTTGTCATGATGTCTGGTGGTTCTTTTATCAAAACACATCATTGGCAGGGCAAGCTAGAAAGTGATATTTTTGCTTGAAAATTACCTTATAAATTTACATCCTTAAAAACAAGCCGTGCCATGAATTTTTGAACAGACTGTAAATTGACTGTTACATGATAAAGTTTTGGTTTAAGATATTATATGCATTGTTCAATTTAGAATCTCTACCCAGTTAAGTACATTGTGCATATTTAGTTAACACTGACATTTTGTTCAGTTTCTTTTTTAATTAAAGCTATTGGACAATTGTTTTACCCAGATTTGGATAGATCATCTTAAGAAAAGTAGTTGTGCATTTTTTTAATATAAATTTTTTAACACTTAAATTTAAAATTTTGGATTTTATCTTGACAGCATCTATTTGAAATATAGAAATGCAGATGCCAGAGTATCTTCTCACTGTCACAAAGTTCAAGTCAGTAGGTGGCAAGACTGTATTTAACTATTTCTATCTGTAACCAACTTGAAGATGAATATCATTTTGTACTTGAATGTTTATTGTATAAAAATCTAAGAGCCAAATATATTGAGAATTATTTCAGAAAAAAAATCAAATATGTTTAAATGTATAGAACTTGTAGATACCCAGAATAGTAGAATTTTGAACAATTTGGCCACGTAGATTTACAAAGCTTTTAATCGTAGAAATAGCATGCTGTGTCCATTTATCTTGTAAATATTTATGACTGACTATTGCTTTGACATGAATTTGAATTACATAACATGATTTATTTTCATATCATTACTGTGATAATGTAAATATTAATGTAGATAATCATCAATGTAGATATCTCTCCCTATTGAGATATTTTGTAAATTAACCTTGCATTGATCTGCATCTATATACTTACGTAATTTCTTTGTTTTACTATTTTTTGTAATTTCAGTTTTTACAATATTTTTGTAATTTCATTATTTACTTTTTTTGTAATTTCACTTTTTACTATTTTTATATAATTTCATTTTTTACATTTTTTAAATGTTTTTACTATTTTTTGTAATTTCATTATTTACTATTTTTAGTAATTTCATTTTTTACTATTTTTATGGCGGCCCAGAGTGGCCTTGTGGTCTAAAGTGCTCACTGTTACAGATCACTGCCGTCTCAACTCAGTCTTCGTGGGTTCAAGTCTCGGGCTTGGTCAGTGTGGATTTGTGAGAAAGCTTGCTGGTAGCTTCTCTTGGGTTGGTGGAGCTTTCCGGGCTTTTCCCGGGTTCTTCCCTCCACCATTTATACCGGCCACCATGTATAGCCTATCTTGTGCTGAAAAATGGCGTTAAACCCTATAACAACAACAACAACAACTATTTTTTATGTAATTTCATTTTTTACTATATTTTGTAATTTCATTATTCAATATGTTTGCGTTCTTAGTATTTTTATGTCATTTCATATTTTGCTATTTTTTTATTTTATTTTTTGCTGTTTTTTGTAATTTCATTTTTTACTAAGTTTTTTTGTAATTTTATTTTTTACTATTTTTTGTAATTTTATTTTTATTACTTTTTTTTGTAACTTCATTATTTACTATTTTTGTAATTTTCATTTTTTACTATTTTTATGTAATTTCATTTTTTTACTATTTTTTCTAATTTTTATTTTTTAAAACTACTTTTACATAATTTCATTTTTCCTTTTTTTCTTTATTAATTGTCCGCTATAGATGATGATGCCTTGTTTTTTTACTGTACAATTCACCATTCAATTCCATTCATAGATAATGTATCTACACAATCCAAGGCTGTTGGAGTGAATAAAGACCTTTGTTTATCTTCATTAATTTTCCCCAGCTAGTTGGCCTAGTTTGCATAGTAAACACTTCAGAACAAAAGCATAGAATGAGGACCAATAGAGAAACCGAAGAAGTGTGTGTGTGTGATTTGGATTTTTAAATGTAGCTTTAAAAAATTTTCAGTCATTTGACTACAATGTCTGCTGTGTGGCAGTTTATAGTGATGTCTAGCACTGGGGCATCATGCTGCAGACATGTAGCATGATGTCCCACCCAGTCACATTATCCTGAAACCAAGCCAACCAGTCCTAACACTAACCTCTTAATGTTTAGCGCCTAGCGAGGCAGCTGTTAGTACCATTTTTATAAGTCTTTGGTATGACTCGGCTGGGGTTCAAACCCGCGACCTCCCGTATCTGAGGCAGACGCTCTAACCACTAGGCCACCACAGCAGTGGGGACCAAGAAAAGAAGTGGGATGTATATGGACAAAAAACACATTGGATAAAAGATGTTTCAGTTCAAGTTGCAGTGAAGTCACAAAAGGAAATTTCTAGAAGGAGTGAGAATAAATCACCCAAAAGTGAAGCAAGTAAACAGTCTGATGGTAATGTTTTCAAATCACCAAATATGTTTAGTTCTCCTCAGTTACAATTTCAGGAAAAATGTTTTTGTAAAATTACATATGCTTTGTGTGTATTATTATACAAAGATAAAGCAAGATTTTACCGCAATCTTCTTCCTCCTTTTAGAGGAAATCCGACCGAGGTTAAAGTCCACTTGGAGATTTTTTTTATAATAAATATATCCTCTTGTCTGTTCTTTCTTTCAGTTTGTCTTGTGAAGGCCTTATCTCTCTGTTAGCATTTATGTTCTAGAATTTCCAAACCATTAGATCTGGTAAATGTTTTTTGTTGTCTCACATTTCATTACCATACTGTCATAAATATGATGTAGTTTTCCATATCGACATAATACCAATATGCAAGTATCATACAGCAGCACCTTACAATAAACAGACAGCCATCATAGTCATATGCAAAAACAAAGGTGTTCAGTGCAATAACGTGCAGTATATATTCACTCACAAGTTGACTCCAATTGCAAATTGCACAGACCCAGATCTGCCATCACATAATGAATGGCTCAGTACAATTTTGTTAGGAGTAATCGGTAGAACAAAACAACATAGACCCCGATCTGCCAGTGTATTATGCAATAATTGATCAAGGTCTGTGTTGTAGTTGGACTTAAAAGCAAGTATGGATTTGTATTGAAAGCTTCTGCATGTTGCAGCCAAATTATTTTTTATTTATTTAACAGCAATTTAACATCATGGTTTCTGCAGGCAACTGAATACTGATATCTCCGTAAAGTAGGAGTGTTGTAAACTTTTTAGCATAAGGGGTGGTCTTTTACATTTAAGAAACACAGACGTCAAAGAAAACATGCAACCATAGACTGGTCACCTTTAAGAAGTGCAAATTAACAATATTTTAGTATAAATAATTTTATATTTTGGGAAATTCTTTCCTTACATCATATGAGCAGTATAAAATTTTGGTGAATAACCCACTGGCAAAATAAAAATAGATAAAAGGTGGTCACTTTATTTGAACAGGAGAAGAAGGTCAAACTGCAGGAAAAAAAAGAAATTATTGTCAAGAGTTAGATATGTTAATACAAATTTACAAATAAAACATCAGTTGGCAGCGTTTCATTCTAAACGAGTCACTCATGGTGTGAATAGTATAATTAGTACTTAGCTACAAACTTACGGAAGCGTCCATCTGGGTAGTCGTATAGTCAGTTGTTCCTTATAGATGCATTTCATTATAACACGCTTCATTGTTCCTTGTTGTAATGCATTTCATTATAACACGCTTCATTGTTCCTTGTTGTAATGCATTTCATTATAACACACTTCATTGTTTCTTGTTATAACACATTTCATTATAACATGCTTCATTGTTCCTTGTTATAACACATTTCATTATAACATGCTTCATTGTTCCTTGTTATAACACATTTCATTACAACATGCTTCATTGTTCCTTGTTATAACACATTTCATTATAACATGCTTCATTGTATTTCATTATAACATGTTTCATTGTTCCTTGTTATAATGCACCTCATTATAATGCAGTACCATAATTAAAATCGTAATAATGTATAATAAAACAAAGAAAGAAAACAAGGTGAAACTTAATCATATCTTTACTTTTTCCATTTCAGAACGCCATAATGTCATAAATTTTGATAGTTCTGCTATAATGTTTCATTATATTATGCTATTCTCATTATACTGCTGTTCAATATAGATCTCAGTTCTCAGTATATCACAGTTTCTTACATATCACAGTTCTTAATATATCATGGTTTTGTACATATCACAGTTCTCAATATAAAATGGTTCAGTTCATAAGGAAGTCAGCAGTTATGGACCCCAAATACTGTATAATGAGGGAGAGCTGTATTCATGAACTTTTAAGTAAATAATTTTAACATGAACTTGAGATGTTAGTAATGAGGGCATCATGGAGGTCCTGCTGTCTACAATCTAATCAGGAGGACCTTGCACAGAAGAACTTATTGATGTATTTGGAAACAACAGTTCAGAAAAGATAGGCATTCAGGAAACATAACTTTCTAACGATGATTTTTTGTGTCATAATGTACTTGTAGATCTGGGTCTATGCAGTTTGTTAAAAGTAATCATTGGAACAAACAACACAGGCCCTGATCTGCCAGTGCATTATGCAATGGCACATCAGTGTCTATATTGTTTATAGTTGAACTTGATTTATAAGCGAGTACATAGTACGGTAAATAGTATTTTTATATGAAGAAACACTGTGAACAAACTCAAAGTTTCACATGCTCCCATTTTTTATTCTGTATCAATTGATGAAAATAATAACATAATTATTTTTTGTGGGGGTTTTTTGTTGCCAAAATTGTGTAAATTTTAGGAACCCAAGAAAATTATATTTATTTCTGTACATATAATTATTCGTACACATGGAGCCTCGTACACCTGGAGTCGAGGTCAATTGTTTCACATGCATAATTTGATTTTTTGCTCAGAATGTAGCCATTGGCCATTTTCTTCAGTTGATAGCATTAAGGATATAAAATAAGAAAATCACAAAATTCTGTGTTGTAAATTCATTGATTTTGCCTTATTTGCAAAGGTTTAATGAGACATGTATGCTGACAGACATAAGCAGTGTGTAACGGGTAGGACTGGGTGTGTTATTTCAGATCACTCAAGTAGTAGAGCACCCATCTAGAGTTTGAAAGGTCCTGAGTTGGAGCCCCATTCTGGCCTAATTTTTCTTTGTTACATTTGGCATTACCATTAGGATTCTACATCTGTTCCTCCAACTGGCTAGTGAGGGTGCAACTATGTGGAGGATAGACCTTGAGACAAAGGGAATTGTCTCAAAAGGCAGGGAGAAAGTCTTTGGGGTAGGACTGGGTATGTCATCCCAGATAGATCAATTGGTAGAGTGCCCGACTAAAGTTATAGAGATCTTGGGTTCGAGCCCCAGTCTGACCATTAATTCTTCCCTGTTACAAATGCAACAAGTTAAATGCCAGATATAGGTCATGGTGAGCAAATATAAATGACCTTATGCCAAAATAAATATGAATGACCTGATACCAAAATAAATACACATGACCTGATGCCAAATAAATACAAATGACCTCAGATGCCAAAATAAACAGCATTGAAAGTTTTTGCAAGACCCTTGATTTAACTGAATTTCAGAGGAAATTTACTAAATTTTGAAAGAGAGAAGTTTAATCATTATTCATTTCACCAAAATGAAAAAATAAGTGACTGATAAAGTAAAAGTACTTGTTTCATTTTGAAAGTCCCTCAGTTACAGTATGTACTACAGTAAAACCTGTCTTGAGAGACCATTGCTATGAGAGACCACTTGTCTTGAGAGACCAGGTTCTCCATGTACAGATTTATTGATTATATAGTGTTATGACCTGTCATGAGAGACCATTATGTTTTGGCAGAAGGGGTGGTCTTTTAAGACAGGTTCCACTGTAGTAGCATAGTAACAAAACAGTACAGATACACACTGTGGAAGTCTATGGTACTACTGACTATTTTAGAGTGTTGATTTAAGAAGATAGGCTGTACCTGTGTGCATTCATTCTGCAATTTTTTAGTGTGAAGTTTTTGTTAGGATGTGATTCACTCTGGCTTACAGCTACTGTGTACAAAACAGTTAGTTGCATGAAGAGGATGTATGACCTTTGACCTCATGTGGCGGAGTCAGTTTTCTGTGATCTCATTCTTTCTTTCTATTGCAGTGACTTTCAGAATCAAGATATGGACAAAAGGTACATCCCGATAAATGCCTTGGATTAGCAAGATCATCACACAGAAGGTAAGTAACCTGTCGTCAGAGGGCATGCTATGGAGGTTCCCTATGCAGGTCTGGAAAAATCCTAAATGTTTCTACTTGCCCAAAAATCCAAAATTTTCATAAATTTTAGCAACAGTTTTTTCTGTCTTGTTCTCTATGCATTCCTGGGCAAGTAACACAACATATTAGTAGCCCAGGAAAATTTTTACCTTGTACTGGGGTGTTGGGCAGCATTTTGTTTTCTATCAGTGCCCTTATGGACATGTATCCTTACTATGTATGATCAAAATGTGAAGGAAATGAAGAAGAGGGGTTCATAATTGGTGTTCTTTAAAACCAGATGCTCTTTATATGAAAGTGTCTGCTAAGGTAGGTTTAATTTTACTTTCTCATTCATTCAAACCAGTATAATTATTTTGAATGAAAATGCAGCAAAATAGCTATTACTTTATCTAGATGTATCAGAATAATGTGTAATTTTTTTCTCTGCTGTGTAGTCAAGTAATGCATGATGTGTGGGAAAAGTGTACTTTTTTTCTCTACTGTGTAATCAAGTAATGCATGATGTGTGGGAAAAGTGTACTTTTTTCTCTACTGTGTAGTCAAGTAATGCATGATGTGTGGGAAAAGTGTACTTTTTTTCTCTACTGTGTAATCAAGTAATGCATGATGTGTGGGAAAAGTGTACTTTTTTTCTCTACTGTGTAATCAAGTAATGCATGATGTGTGGGAAAAGTGTACTTTTTTTCTCTACTGTGTAGTCAAGTAATGCATGATGTGTGGGAAAAGTGTACTTTTTTTCTCTACTGTGTAATCAAGTAATGCATGATGTGTGGGGAAAAGTGTACTTTTTTTCTCTACTGTGTAGTCAAGTAATGCATGATGTGTGGGAAAAGTGTACTTTTTTTCTCTACTGTGTAGTCAAGTAATGCATGATGTGAGGGAAAAGTGTACTTTTTTTCTCTACTGTGTAGTCAAGTAATGCATGATGTGAGGGAAAAGTGTACTTTTTTTTCTCTACTGTGTAATCAAGTAATGCATGATGTGTGGGAAAAGTGTACTTTTTTTATCTACTCTGTAGTCAAGTAATGCATGATGTGTGGGAAAAGTGTACTTTTTTTATCTACTGTGTAGTCAAGTAATGCATGATGTGTGGGGAAAAGTGTACTTTTTTGCTCTCCTGTGCATTATAGCAATACATTATGTATGGGAATAATGTAATTTTTTCTCTACTGTGTAGTCTAGCAATACATGTTGTAAGGGAAAAATGTACTTTTTTCTATACTGTGTAGTCAAGTAATGCACGATGTGTGGGAAAAGTGTACTTTTTTCCTCTACTGTGCAGTCTAGCAATACATTATATATGGGAATAATGTAATTTTTTTCTCTACTGTGTAGTCTAGCAGTACATTTTGTATGGGAATAATGTACTTTTTTTCTCTACTGTGTAGTCTAGCAATACTTTATGTATGGGAATAATGTACCTTTTTCTCTACTGTGCAGTCTAGCAATACATTATGTGTGGGAAAAATGTAATTTTTATCTCTACTGTGTAGTCTAGCAGTACATTATGTGTGGGAATAATGTATTTTTTTCTGTACTGTGTAGTCTAGCAATGCATTATGTATGGGAATAATGTACTGTTTTTTTCTGTACTGTGTAGTCTAGCAATACCTTATGTATGGAAATAATGTAAATAATTTTCTCTACTTTGTAGTCTAGCAATACATTTTGTATGGGAATAATGTACTTTTTTCTGTACTGTATAATCTAGCAATACAGTATGTATGGGAACAGTGTACTCTTTTTCTCTATTGTACAGTCTAGCAATAAATTATGTATGGGAATAATGTACTTTTTTTTCTCTACTGTGTAGTCCATTAATGCATTGAATGGGAACAACACACTTTTTTCACTCTACTCTGTAATCCAGTAATGCCTGATGTATTATGTGCTATGTAGTCTAGTAATGCTTGCTGTATAGGAAAAGTGGTTTTTTTTCTCTATTGTATTGTCCAGTAATGCATGATGTAAGGGAATAATGTTTTTTTTTTCTCTACGGTGTGGTCCAGTAATGAAAGATATTAGGGAATAGTGTACTTTTTTCTTGACCGTGTAGTCCAGTAATGAATGATGTATGGGAATAGTGGGGTTTTGTTTTTTTCCATACTGTGTAGTCCAGTAAAGAATGATGTATGGGAACAGTGTACTTTTTTCTGGACTCTGTAGCCCAGTAATGAATGATGGATGATAATAAAGGACATTTAAAAATATACAGACATGATAATTTTTGCAAATCTTATAAAGTTTTGAGAGTAATATTTATCTTTTATACAAATTTCTAAAATATATGCTGATATAAATTTAATATAAGTAGATTATCATTTAAAATAAATTTTTCAAAATTTCAGTGTAATACCAACATGTTTCTTGGTTCAATTCTTTATATCATGAGATTGTTTTGAATACCACATTCATTATATTTACATTTAGTTGAAAAACAATAAAAGCTTGTACATTTATTCATAAACCCTCTGGTGTTTTGGAAATCTCATTTTAAAAAAAAAACCTTATTTATTAACCAAGCCTGTCAAACAATAAAGATTTTAGTACAACACACAGGCCAATTAACTTCCTTAGTGGAAACCAGACCTCATTTATGCCAGGACCAATTGCCAATCTTTTTTTGCCAGACAGTTCATTACCAGTAACTTGCACAGGAGTAAAATATATTTGTCTATGAAAACCTCGTTACGTAATTGATATATTCAAAATCTTCCTACTCCCCTTCTGTATTTATTTGTTTGATCTGATTATCCCCTTGCCAACATATTTGTAAGGGGATGTAACATTATGCCTTTTTATTTGTTTTAGCTTTTTGGTTGTTTTCAATCAGTTCTTGGTGTTAATTCATTCATTACATGGTTGGAACACTGTCCATGTCTTGGATTTTATTTCACCTAGAGTCATCAAAGTCATATGTTGGTACATCAGGAAGAGTGACTTGACTATATGAAAAATAGGTCACTGTGACCTTTCTTTACGCTTAAGTTACTTTTGTATTTCCAGTGTTGTACTCTCTTTCCCCCCATCTGACTCTGAGTTCCCTACAGTTACCAGAATTGATTCCATAAATCATCTTATGCAATTCAGTCATCTGTACCAAAGGTGAGTCAGTTAGGACTAGGTAACTGAATAATTAATTATGACTCAGTAATTGAGGAAATTAAAGAATTTTCTTAACTTTATTTAAAGTTCAAAGCAAAATACACTGAAACCTGTCCTAGCAGATACCTTTATATTAAGGACAGTTGCGTATAAGCATTTACAGCTTCCTTTTTTATCATTTTCAGTCTGTATCAATGTACCTGCTCATAAAGGACATTCGTCCTCTTTATACAGTTTTAAATGTTGTTTAAAATAATGTACTTGAGCAATGTGATATGCAGTATCATGACATAATATCCACCTTTTTATTTTTCAGATAAATATCATGGCTCTCACCTCAGTTCAGACATGTGTGTTATGCTACTTAAAAAATTGTTACCTTTTTATCCTGATGGTTGCCATGGTTTCATTAATGCTGACCTACCATATTGGGACCCAAACCCTTCAAATGGCTGTGGAGGAAATCAGCAAGACTGGAGCCCTGAAGTTACAGTTTAGGGAAGTAAGTTTAAAAGAAAAGGATGAAGACCAGTCAGATGATGCTGGATCAGTGTGGCGGAGATCTCTACATATGCATCAACTGACGGGTTCAAGTGATTCCAATATGTTGAATAAATTAGTTGAGGTAATGTATATCATAGTTTTTACTTATTATTTATCCATTGCTACTGTTTATTTATATGGCTGCCATTTTGGCACACCTTGTTAAGCTGTGACCCTTTCTGCCTGTCAGTACATTTTCCTATTCCACAAGATAACTTCGGTTCTATAGCACATACTGCCACCAACCATTTTGGATAGCTTGCATTTTGGGCAGCATGTGAAACTTCCTAAAAAGCCCTGTAGGTCCAGCAACCTGAAATTGTTATTGTTCATCTCCATAACCAACTGTTCCTACATTTCACCATATAAGAAGACAAAATGTAGTCACTGACTCTATGCTAAATGCTGGTAGACATGAAGGGTTTTTCTATGTAATAAAAATGGAATGAAAAACACAAAATAAGGTATTTAGATCATATATCAAATTTATTAAATGTTATTATATTCAGTATTGCATGGCTTCAAAGTATTGACCAGGACAATGCTGTGCAGTTAATCCAGATCCAAATATACTTCATCTAGAGGCTGGGTTTCAGAATCTAATGCCATCGATGATGACCAGTTTGAATCAGAGAATAAGAATCAGGATTTTATCCACTGCCTTGAAATGAAAGACAGCGCCACAACTCCGTTAATGCTGTGATATCTGAAGTACAGCTGTCCATGTCTGCAGAAAGACGAGTTCCAGCAAGTCGCCCGTTTTCATATGTTGGTGCCATGTTCCTTTTGAATAACTCCACATGTTGACGCTGAGAATCAGAAGTAGCACAAGCCATTGCAGATGTCACGCAGACACAAATGAATTTTGAAAGGTGTTGCAAGTGTCTCATTCATGCAGGCCATACTCAGGTTATTTCCTTTATCACTTCACTCAGCAAATTGCATTGTTGTGCCCTAGATTTGCACTTGGCCATTGGAAACAATTTAGCAATTGTTTATTTTTCAGTTATGGGGTCAGTAGGTCATATGGTTTCCCCATAATAGTTGAGTTTTCCACCATCTGCAGTTACCAAACTTTCTGAATGGTTTGTACTTGGGGTAAGAAAGAACTCTATTGATTTATGGGTAAAAGGTCAAGGTCACTGACTGAAAGAAGAAAAGTGTTTTCTGCATAATAACTTGAATTCACCATGATCTACAGTTACCTTTGTGGTTAGCTTACACTTGTGACAGGAAGAAGCCCATTTAATATGAGGTTAAAGGTAAAGGTCACTGACTGAAAGAGGTAAAATGATTTTTGAACAGTAACGTTATTTCTGCTCTTATACCAAGTCTAACCTTTGTTGATGGCTTTCACTTGCAGGAAATAAGATGTCTGTTGATTTGTGATCAAAGGTCTAGGTCACTGACTGACAAAGGAAAATGGCTTTTAGATAATGACTTTAGTTCTAACATGGAGCAGAGTTTGTGGAGGGCTTGCACTTAAGGTATGGAATAGGTATATTCATTTGTGGGTCTCAAGGTCATTGTTGTGCAATTAATAAGTACATGATTGGATCAAGTGAATAAAGGATGTATCTCATTGAACTGGTGAAACTTTATCTGTTATTCACTCAGAACAGGCAAATTTCTTCTTATTTAATGATCAAACATATTGGCAAGTAATATGTGTAACTGATTGAAGTATCTGATTTCTTACAGTATTCCGCTTGATAATGTCACCAGTTTGCCATTTATGTTCTGCTGTGTTTGCATGGAAAATATCAGTTTTAACAGTTCATGTTCCTAATTCAAGGCAAGAATAAAAACCCACGAGCATATTGTGGAATCTGAGTGGGGTACGCCTGCAAGACAGCTGACCAGTTACCACTAGACCCAGCAAGTGACAAAAGCGGAAGATCAAATTTCATGATCGTAATGTTATCAATATCTATTGTGCATTATGAACATAACTCATGGGGTGGCATAGAATAAATTTATTCTTAAAGTCCCTTCAGCAAACTTTGAGGACCACTTGTACTTATTGTAATAAAGCATCCATATTGTAATAAAGCATCCATTTTGGGAGACAAGTGTTCATGATCGTTGTAATTCTAATAGGAAAATAATGGTTTTATGCAAAGTAGTTTTAGTTCCAGAATGTATGTCCTGACAAGGTCAAAGTTGTTGATGAATAATCACCAAAGTCAGCCACACTAATAGTTCCTACACAGAGGAATATTAAAAGGGGAGATGTATAATGTGCCATTCTTGTTTGAGACTTGTGGCATTTTATTATATTATAAAAACTAGAACCACAAACATGATATATCAGTATCACCACTACACTCCATTACTATCACCACTATGCTCCATTCACTATCATCACCAAATTCCATTTAATATCACCACTACACTCCATTACTATCACCACTACACTCCATTCACTTTGACCACTACACTCCAGTCACAATCATCACCACATTCCAATTACTATCACCACTACACTCCAGTCACAATCATCACTATACTCCATTTAGTATCACCACTGCACTCTAGTAACAATTACTAACTACACTCAACTCACTTTCACCACTACATACCATTCACTATCATCACCATAATCCATCACCAACTCCACTCACTATCACCACTACACTCCATTCACTATTACACTCTAATCACATTTACTATGACTAACTACACTCCATTCTTTATCACCACTACACTCTATCATTAAAACTACATCTTAGTTCTAATATTATGAATACCATTATTATGTCTACTAGTTTCATTTCCTCCCATCTCTCTAGCACCACCATATCCAAGATTTTGATGTCCTTTTCCACCACTACCACCATTATCATCCTTTCAGCCACTATTAATAGACACTGTTGAAACATACATGTGCCACCACCCAGTTCAGTTCTGCAACTGTTATTTTCACCACCAGCATCACCTTTAAAAACGAGATAGATTATTACAACTTCCACCATCTGAGCAAAATTCATCACAAAGCAGAGGCATCACATGACCATCCACCATTTTCAATGTCTCTTCCATGACCTTCATCACTCTTGCTATAAATAATATTCCCATCATCACCATTACCACCACCTTGAGCTCCATTACTATACATATATTACTACCAATCCATTCTTGCCTCTATATCTATCATGAATTCTCTATTTTATATCTGGTACTAATTTATCATTAATGATTTAACTATTTTATATGGGGTACTGATTTATTCTTCATGAAAATTCGGTTTTATGTGGTAAACTAATGTATCCTTTATAAATTCACATTTTTATTTATGGGGTACTAATTTGTCCTTCATGACTTTGCTTTATATATGTGGTACTAATTTTTCCTTCATGTCTTCACTGTTTTATATTGGGTACTAATTTATCTTTTATGAGTTGACTATTGTATATTGGATCCTAATGTACACTTCATGAATTCACTATTGTGTATTGGATACTAATGTATACTTCATGAATTCACTGTTGTATATTGGATACTAATGTATACTTCATAAATTCACTATTGTATATTGGATATTAATGTACCATATTTACTGTATATATTGGGACACGATAAAATAATTTTTTTTTCTGTCCTAGAACTTAGGGTGAAACTTTTTTTCACCTAGGTCATATGTCCCAAGACTTAAGAAACGAAATAAATTTGTATTGCATTTGTGCTCCCCCCCTTGCATGTTTTAATAAAATAAACAAAACACTTATTTGATAATAAAAAGAAAGAAACTTAAACCTTGTATTGTTATCATATATTTCTCTTTTTTCAACATGAGCATTAAAGAATAAAAATATATCCACGAAATCCGTATATGTAGTGTAGGCTTCCATACTTATGTCTGATAACACATGCCACATTGTTCATTGATATGAACATTGAGAAACAAATTGTGTTTGGTTGTGTTCAAAGGTTTGAATATGTTATCCAACTGAAAACTGGATCCAGCAAAATTGCAAACAAGAGGGAAAAAATCAACCAATATATTGAAGGCAACTGTCATTCATGCATGACACGGTGTTAGGTGCAAAATAATCAAGATTGGATTATATCCAAGTCTACTGTACGACAGTGTCTTGCAAATAAAAAATCTTTTCACCAGCACGGGTTACAAAAGTATCATTACAGTTAACCCGCAAACATCAGTGTTCCTCTGTATTAATTATAACTGCAGATGCCAAGCACATAGAAGCCTGGGTGGTGAATAAACACAACTGGCAGCTAGCAGTAAACTCCTCCTTTGAACTTACCGACAGGACATCAAAGACAAAGGTTATTTTTATTACAAAGCAAGCCGATCTTAGAAGCCGACTTTGGATACTCTGAAGCCTTTTTTTTTTAAAAGAGATATGGAAGCTAACTTCGGTTCCATTTGACTGGTATTCATGGTAATTTGGAAAATAAATTGAAACAATGGAACAGTTTTTAAATTGACACAATATAGTGCTTCATGCACGGACATCAATGACCCAGCATTGCCAGAAGATTTGGAGAAAATAAAATCATGTGATGAATTCATGAAGACCAGAAGAGAAGCAGATGATTTCGCCGACAATATGATCATTAACATGGATGAAATTTTAGTGTACTTTGATTGCATTCCTGGATGGACTGATGATAAGATGGGGATCAAAGTGTGAGAATTAGCAAGACTGGTGCATATTTGAAAAAATCTGACTTTAGTCCTTGCAGTTTCCGCTTCAGGTGATGTATTGCCTCTAACAATTTTTCACGGTATGAGAAAGCTAAAAGAAACATTCTTGTACTGAAAGAATGGATCATATGTGTGCGGGAAAAGGGTTGTGTTGATGAGATGCTGCTGCAGTGGATTAAAGAGTTTTATCTCAAGTACACAATTTTATATTTTTGTGAAATAAAATTTCAGTTAGAGTACATTTTCTGACATGTAATTTTCGAATGATTTAAAAGGTGTCCCACAACTTACAACTCAGAAAAAACAATGTGTCCCAGAACATATAGTACACAAAAAACTACTTTTAAGATTAATTTATGGTGTCCCAACATACACGGTGTTCAACATATATGGTAAATACGGTATACTTTATGAATTCACCGTTTTAAACAGAGTACTAATGTATCCTTCATGAATTCACTATTTTTTATGTGATACTAATGTATACTTCATGAATTCACTGTTGTATATTGGATCCTAATGAATTAATTGTTTTATATCAGGTAGTAATGTATCCTTCATGAATTCAATATTTTATACGTGGGTATGGATGTATCCTTCATGAATTCACTATTTTATACGGGATACTAATGTATCCTTCATGAACTCACTATTCTATGGGGGAGCCACGACATGAAGAACTTCTACAACGCCCTGAAAGAAGTGTATGGACCTGCATCCTCTGGATCATCCCCCATTCTCAGCGCAGACGGGAACACACTAATTACTGACAAAGAGAAGATTCTTGAACGTTGGGCTGAACACTTTGACAGCGTCCTGAATCGCCCCTCATCCATCAACGATGATGCCATCAGTGGTCTCCCTCAATTACCCATCAATGAAGCACTGGATGAGCCTCCAACCTTGCTTGAGACACAGAAAGCGATACGTCTGCTCTCCAGTGGCAAAGCCCCTGGTTCAGACTCCATCCCAGCTGAAGTCTACAAGGAAGGGGGTACAGCCCTGATAGAAAGGCTCCACCAACTGTTTTTACTGATGTGGCAGCAAGAGACGATCCCCCAGGAATTCAAAGACGCCTCCATAATCCACCTGTATAAGCGCAAAGGGAACCGCCAGGCCTGCGACAACCACCGGGGTATATCCTTGCTCTCAGTTGCAGGAAAGATACTCGCCAGAATCCTACTGAACCGCCTCACTACACACCTTAACCAGGGACTCCAGAAAGCCAGTGTGGATTCCGGAAAAAGCGTGGGACCATCGACATGGTGTTTGCTGCGAGGCAGCTACAAGAGAAATGTCAGGAGCAAAACGGCGACCTTTTCTCCATCTATGTCGACTTGACAAAGGCCTTTGATACTGTCAGCAGAGAAGGCTTGTGGAAGGTAATGGCCAAATATGGATGCCCGGGAAAATTTATATCCATGGTGCAGCATTTTCATGACGGCATGCAGGCACGAGTCCAGGACAATGGACAGACATCTGAACCATTCCCAGTAACCAATGGCGTCAAGCAGGGTTGTGTTCTGGCACCGACACTATTCAGTCTATTGTTCTCCGCCATGCTGACTAATGCTTTCAGAGACGGAGATGTTGGAGTCGGCATCAGGTACCGTACAGATGGAAAACTGTTCAACCCCAGGAGGCTTCAAGCGAAAACCAAGTTTATGACAGACACCATCAGGGATTTCCTATTTGCTGATGACTGCGCCCTCAACGCTGGCTCAGAAGCTGACCTGCAATGCAACGTTGACAAGTTTTCCAGCTCCTGCACAAGCTTCGGTCTCACCATCAGTACCAAGAAGACTGAAGTCCTGCATCAGCGTGCCCATGGAAAGCCCTATGTTGAGCCCAACATCACCGTCAATGGCCAAAAACTCAACGTAGTGAACCGCTTCATCTACCTTGGCAGCACCCTGTCACAGAGCGTAACTATTGACGACGAGGTGAACCTCCGCATTGCCAGAGACAGCACATCTTTCGGCAGACTGTATACCAACGTCTGGAATAGAAGAGGCATCAGCATCCAGACCAAACTAAAGGTCTACAGGGCAGTTGTGCTCCCCACACTACTTTACGCATGCGAAACATGGACGGTGTACCAACGCCACGCCAGGAAGCTGAACCACTTTCATACAACAAGTCTCAGGAAAATCCATAACATCAAGTGGCAGGACAAGGTTCCAGACCCTGAGGTACTCACCCAAGCTGATCTTCCCAGCATCCACACCATCCTGATGCAGTCTCAGCTATGCTGGGCGGGACACGTTGTATGCATGCCAGACCACCGGCTGCCTAAGAGACTCTTCTATGGCGAGCTACAGCAAGGACAGCGATCCCATGGAGGTCAGAAGAAATGTTTCAAAGACAATCTGAAAGCTGCACTGAAAGCGTTCAACATAAAACCTGATTTCTGGGAGCAAGCAGCCAACGATCGAGTCACATGGCATTCCTCCGTGCACAAAGGCTCCAAGTTGTGTGAATCTAGCAGGACAGCAGCAGCGGAGCTGAAGAGGCAAGCCAGAAAAGCACGTGCCATCAACCCTCCTGGAGATGTCTCACTCATCCCTTGTCCTTTATGCAAACGAACCTTCCATACAAGGATTGGCCTTATCAGCCACTTGCGCACACACAGAACAGAACCAGCCCCTACAACCCTCGGATGACTAGAGTGGTCCTCGTCGACTCGATGGACGAACGAAGAGAAGATTCTATGGGGGTACTAATTTTGGGGCATTTACTGGTTGTTATGAACCAAGAACTTTAAAACCCAACAAACATCAGGAAATGTTTCCCAACCCATGAATTCAAGTACAAACAAAAACATTTTTTTTTCCAAACCATGAAAATTTTTCAGAGTACATTAAATTTGAATCATGCAGTTAAATGTAAAGCTTTTTAACATCATCATTACAGATTCCATGTAGTATACAAACATCATCACAAAAGTTACATTGCTCCAACCCTTTTAATTTATTGCTGTGCACCATCAATACAAGTACTGCATCACCATGTAAATAAGTTGATTACGAGAAATTCTGTATTTTTCCCCCTATGCTTTAGTGGATATATTGTGATACCCTGTGCCCATCAATCTGTTAACAGAGTGGTCTTAAACTCAATGATAATACTGACCCATTCTTATGGGCAGGGTCTCCCTACCGCTACATACCTGGAAGAGTGTGCACATCTGCTCCAGTAGGAACTGACAAATGATGAGATTTGGCACCAGTCCTTCAATCCAAGGGTAGACCACTCTAGTTTGACCTTTTATCTTGGCAAGCAGACATTTTGACGTTTTTATTGTTAAAACAAAACAAGTCTGAAAAGATGCATTTAACACCTTTTTTTTGTTTCAATTGAAAGGGCTAGAATGTGGTGTCGTGTATTATCAAGAAATTCATTGAATCATGTTTTAACTCTTAAACACAAGCAGACCCTTTGACATTTTTATTGCTAAAACAAACCAACACTGAAAAGATGTGTTTATCTTTTTTTTTTTTTTAATTGAAAGGTCTAGAATGTGGGGTAGTTTATTATCAAGAAATTCATAGAATCATGTTTAAACTCTTAATAGTGATTTCTCGTTACTTTCATAACATGTAATTGTCAAGAGTCTTAGAGAGCATTGGTGATCATTAAATTGTTGAGGAAGGGATAATAATAAGGAAAATTCTATGCCTTGTCAGAAATGATGTTGGACTGAGACAAAATTTTTAGCTCACATTGCTGTAACATTGCTGCAGTTATTAATATAAAATATGCAATCAACGGACAGCATTAGAAGAAATTTCAACCAAAGCATCTTAATGACCGATATTTTCTGCATTTGCATTCATTGTTAGGTTGATGTCAGCCAGTTGAGTGATCTTGGGTCTATGTGGGTCACTTGTTAAATTTTTGGGAAAATTCCCCCACTCCACCCATTTAATAAAAAGAGGACAGTTTCTAAATACAGGGTTAAGGTTTTAAAAAAATGGGGACAGTGCCTAAGTACAGGGGCAATTTAAGAAATAAAAGGCTTGCAGATATAAGTTTTGCATATTTGGATGATGTTAGGCATGATTTGTTAGTCACCAGACCATAAAGCCACATGAATTTATGGTATGACCCTGCATCCATTGTGTATCTAGGCTATTTGAAACATCTCAAAAAACACTGTAACAATTTTCACCAAATTTGGCATAGAGCATCTTGGCATGAAGTCTTTCAAATCGGTTTATTTTTTTATTTTCCACCGTCAAATACAGCCACTGTTTCTAAAACAAATAGAAAAAACTACTCAACAGAATTTGATAAAAATTTTCAGTATCCTGGTGGGAAGATGTTACGAAATATTCACAAAGGATGCCAATCCAACTTTAAATATGGCAGCTGTTACTAAAAATAGAAGCCACTATTCCTATAAATCGGAAAACCATTAAATGACCTCTTCTCCAAAACTGCATTGTCAAATTTGAGCAAACTTGACAGAAAGCATTCCGGCATGAAGACCTTTTAAGTTGGTAAAAATTTTGCAAATCCGCCATGTAATATGGCCTTTGTTACTAGGCATCAAAAAAGGTTTAATAATTACTTCTAAAAATTGCTCAGTAGAATTTTACCAATTTAGACCGAAAGCACCATGGATGGCTAAGATGGCTTTCAATTGTATACAGCTAATGCTAATCTGCCATCAGATATGGCCATTATTACTAAAAATAGAAAATCATCACATGACTCAAAAGCTACTGTACAGAGTTTGATCATATTTGAAACAAAGTATGACTATCTTTTGAAGACTTTGAATTTTTATAATTGTCTGTCATCATATATGGTCACTGTTACAAAACAATAGAAAAATTGTGAAAATGACTTCTCTAAAACCATTTAATGAAAGTTAACCAAATTTAGCAGAAAACATCCCAGCATGAAGACATTTCAAGTTTATTTAAATGATGCAGATCCACCATCAGCTGTGGATGATGTTACTAAAAATAGAAGAATCTTTAAATGACTTCTCCAAAATCACTTCATAGAATTTTACCAATCATGATAGAAAGCATACAGACCTGAAGACCCTTTTAGATTTTTTTTTTTACAGTTGATGCTAATTCACCAGCAGATAAAAGAATAGAAAAACATTTAAATGACTTCACAAGAAACCACTACTGAATTTGAAAAATTTGATAGAAAGCAACCTGGCATAGAGAGCTTTAAAATTTGTACAAATGATGCCAATTGACCACTAAAAGTGAAAGAAATATTGATGTGACTTTATTGAAAGAAAACTGCTGAAGAGAATTTGAAGAACTTTGGCACAAAGTATCCTGGCATAGGGGCCTTTCAGACAAATGATGTTGATGCATCATCAGATATGGATGAAGTTTGAAAAACTAAAGAAACCTTGAAATAGTTGTTAATAACATGCAGTCAACAGCATAGCATTGGAAGAAATTTGAAAAAAAAGCAACATACTGCTGTTGCATTGACGTATTGCTCTTGCATTTGCGTATTAAGCAGATGCTAGCCAGGTGCATAATCTCAGGTTCACATGGGTCACTTGTTGATAAATTGGCATGACTTCCATAATCATGTATCCTCAAATAAATTATGGGTGTTATCCAGATTTTACATCATTCATGTGTGAGAAATGTCTGCAAATTATATCATTTAGAATAATTTCAAAATTTGTTTTCATTAAAAACTGGAGTTATCATATCTTACCACAAAAATAATGGTGGCATTCACAGCAGAATATTTGCACTTTTTGTGACTGGAGAAAACACTTTTATTAAAAGTACACATTTTCTTACTTGTTCCATCTGTTGGTGGCTTTGATAGATGAACCTGATCCTTCTGTTCCCAAGAGAACTTTGGGAAAAACTCTAAACCTTTGAAACTGACACTTACAGCATGTGCTTTCTAGATAAGAAAATTTTTTATGTGCATTTTCTGTTATCACAGGAATTAAAATTCAAATTAAAACATCCATTACCATCAAAGTTGATGTACTTTCTGTCTGCCATCTTAGCTGAAAGGAAATATACAGTTTTTAGGATTTGCATGTATAATTAATCATAAGTTTAAATTTAATGTGATCAGAGGTTTTAGATGAAAAGAATTTGGGTGTGTTCACATTTTTCATGGCACATTAAGTTTGTAATGGTTCATTTAAAATGTGCCAAAGTTAATTAAGAAAATTGTCTTTTACTGATAGCTTAGTGTAAGTTATTTCAGCATCTGTTACAAGTGTTTTTAACAGTGATTGCATGTTTTTGATAGTCTTTTCATGTTTCCATGCATCCTTGAAAGGCAGATTCTTGTGATATACACCAGTTGTAAAGGACCTAGGTTTGTCATAGCCTGAAATGTAAACTCCATGTACAAATCTAAAATAGACTAAATTTTTAATTATTTTGCATGAAATCGACTTGTAGAGTACACATTTCTTGCATTTAACTTTGTAGTATTGACTCTTGTCATATTGCATTATATATCATATCAACTCACTTGAAAGTCGAGTCCAGATGCAAAGATTAGCCCAGATCTGCTGTCACATAATATGCTGGCAGGTCAGGGTCTATGTTTATTCTACCAATTACTCCTGATAAGCTGCATAGATCCAGATCTGCCAGTGCATTAGACAACAGCAGATCCTGGTTGTTGCCATTAGCAGTTGGACTTGACATATAAGTAAATATATACAGTAAATGTGACTGCTTTTGAACTTGTGAGTAATGACAAAATACTGGATATATTTTAACCAAGAAATTTCGTTTTCCTCTTCAGCTTTTTTGATTTGGTACTTTAAATATTTCAAGCACATCTTAAAGGTTACTACTGTATGTTATCACTTACAAGTTGGTTTCAACTGCAAACATGGTAGACCAAGATCTGCCTTTGCATAATGTGCAGGCAGATCTAATGAATACTCTTTACAAACTCTATAGACCTGGATCTGCCAGAGCATTATGCAACAGCAGATATGGGTTTTATGCAGCTTGCAGTTGGACTAGATTTATAAGTGAATATATATGGTAAGTATTGTTAGAACAATGCTGGGGGTATATTTTACAATTCCAGCATATCTAAGGAGGGGGGCATGTAACCTTACCTGTGTCCATCTGTCATGTCTACCACACAATGTCAGTTTGATGGAGTTCATGGATTGAAGTCATCATTTGATGGAGTTTGTGGACTGAAGTCATCATTTGATGGGAGTTTGTGGATTTAAGTCATCAATTCATGGAGTTTGTGGATTGAAGTGGTCATTTGATGGAGTTCATGGATTGAAGTCATCATTTGATAGAGTTTGTGGACTGAACTCATCATGTGATGGAATTTGTGGACTGAACTCATCATGTAATGGAGTTCATGGAATGAAGTCATCATTTGATGGAGTTTTTGATGGAGTTTGTGGATTGAAATCATCAATTGATGGAGATCGTGGATTGAAGTCATCATTATATGGAGTTTGTGGACTGAACTCGTCATGTGATGGAGTTTATGGATTGAAGTCATCAGTTGATGGAATTTGTGGACTGAACTCATTTGATGGAGTTTGTGGATTGAAGTAATCATTTGATGGAGTTTGTGAATTGAAGTAATCACTTGATGGAGTTTGTGGACTGAACTCGTCATTTGATGGAGTTTGTGGATTGAAGTAATCACTTGATGAAGTTTGTGGATTGAAGTCATCACTTAATGCATTTTGTGGATTGAAGTGATCATTTGATGGAGTTTGTGGATTGAAGTTGTCATTTGATGGAGTTTTGTTTACATAATAACTCCTGAGATCTCATCAGTATTTTGAAGTGTTAATCCCATTTTTATTACAAATTTATTATTATCAGTCTATCCATCCTTCTGCACAGCACACTCTTCTTGTTTTAACATCTCCCAAATCATCTTTGGTATACATTTGTATCATGACAAGAGTTTGTGTCCAATACCACTTATTATAAATTTTTGAGGGTACCAGTCATAAAATGGGCACACATTGGATACTGTACTAAATACCTGGAGATTAGATCATTGACTGTAATATCAATATGGAATTTTTCCTTTTTAATTTGATGACATTTTTATCAATGGTTTTAAATTCTACATAGATTCTGTCTGGGTACATAAATGATTTTGATTTTTCTGGCATGCCAAAAAATTATCTTGTGCCTTCCTAGTGTGAAACTGAGGATTAAGGTAGTTTTATGGATACCTTGTTTTAGAAACTGGTATCTCTAGAAAATGCCATTAAGCATGAAATTTTGATCATTCAGAAAGTTTGCACTTTAATCAAGACATACACATATTGTGTACAGCAGGGGTCTCAAACACACAGCCCACAAGCTGCTTGTGGCCCACAAAATGATTGGTGTCACAAGGTGTCATGAGAAATAACAGATGGTGCGGCCCTTTGGCAATTGAAAATGCCCTCATGTGGCCCTCAGGGTGGTTTGAGTTGAGACCTCTGGTGTTCAGGGCCAGCTAATGCACAAAATAGTTTTATTTTATTCAGACCTTAAGATTGATGTCTGTGGAAAATGAATTAGTGGTCTGATCTCTGTAAGGGAGCAGGATCAATTCCACAATTGACAGGATCAATTCCTTGAAAAATTACACAATTGACAGATCTAGTTGGATAAGAGTCTTTTTAGTAAAACTAATTTATTTACACAAATTCAATTACTGTTTTCAATTTTCAGGCCATTACACAGATTTTTTTAAAAATATCTCGACTTTGACTTTTTAGATGAAGCCTTATTGACAAAATATTGTATACATGTTTGTATGTATAGATGACTTAATCAGATTATCATACCATTTGCATTGATTCTTAAAATTTTCCAAATTTTATATAAAAAAATTATCTTGGACCTACATGTTCTCAAAAAAAAAAAAAATCACATTGAATAAGTACTCTCAGTTCCTTGATTGGGCCATGTGCATTTCATTTGCTTATGTTGTTGAAATAAACTAGTGGTGACTCCAAATACAAAAATTGACAATTGGCATTTTGCCAGTGATGGAAACAAATAATTTCTCTTTACTTAAGAGTTGTTTTTGGAAATTCACTTTCTGAAATCCAAACAGAATGCATTTCCTATCAGTAGTAGAATTCCTTTCATTAACCTGCAAGTGGTAGATAATTAGGATTCTTAGACTAGTTCACTGACAGGGTGGCACTTTCTTCATCAATTTGGGAAAGGATAGGGGAAGAGATTCTATCTGATTATAACACCATCAAACTCAGCTGTTATACATTTGATAAATGTTTCTTTCTTCCTCTTGTAATTATTTCTTTAACTGAGAAATAAAAGCCACTGTTTCAATGAATGATTAATTTCTCTTTTTAAGCTTAAGACTTAACACTTTTACCAAGGTGTTTCCGTTATGGATAGATATGGTAATAAGCTAACTGGCCATTTACACACTATCATCACTCAGGCAATAGATGATGTTAACATACACCATATGTGTCCATATCATGACATTAAGTGGAAAAGAGGTTCTGGAGCATTTCTTTTTTTTTCTTTTTTTTTTGTTGTTGTTGGTTTCTCATTCTGGAGGGGGGGGGGCTTTCTACTCCTCATCCACTATGCATTCATGTACCCTTCCTGTGTGTTTTCACAATATTTAGAAACAATTGTTAAAATATAGACCAGTTACATATTTCTTTTATGGTCATTCATGCAGTGAAAAATTCAATTTTTAAAAAATAATTCAGTTTTTAAACTTTTGCAAGATCTTCAGTTTAATGCAGGCTTTAAAAAAAAAATTTGTTAAAATTTAATTCATCTGTCACATCGGATGCTATCTGTTACAACCTAGTTCATCTGTAATATCAGATACTATTTATGTTGCAGCCTTGTTCATCTGTCATACAAGATACTACTGTACATTTATGTTGCAGCCTAGTCCATCTGTCATATTTGACACAATTCGTTACAGCCTAGTTCATTTGTCATATGTGATAGTATTTATAATGCAACCTAGTCCATCTGTCATATTTGACACAGTTCGTTACAGCCTTTTTCATCTGTCATATGTGATAGTATTTATAATGCAACCTAGTTCATCTGTCATATCGGATACTATTTATGTTGCAACTTAGTTCATCTGTCATATCAAATACAGTTTATGTTTCATAATTGTGCTTGTTAAAACATTGTTTATTGTCATATCAAAAACACTGTATGTGAAAACAGACAATCCATTCTGCAACAGTCTCTAAACCCTTTGACCTTGTAGTCAGGATAACAGAGGAAGATTTGTGTTTAGATTTTGGTTAAGGTTTTTGGTTTGGTTATTTTTCCATAATCATTTCATTAAGTTACCTCATACCAGAGATCAATCATTGTAAAGCAAGAAAAGCAAAAAACATTTCATTTTATGACACACTCACTTGCCCCTTCGAACTTGGGTGTAAAGATCTCAGTAATAGAAAATTAGCATAAAGGTTTTGGTTAAAACTGTTAACTGACTTCTATTTTCTAAACTGTATTTCCTAAATTGTATTTTCTAAATTCCATAATAGATTTTGTTTGGGATGAATCATTACAAATATGGACTATTCATAGTGCAACCTTTTGACCTTTGGGTCATCACATGTTTTACAGCAGTGCATCAGTTACGAACTCGACATGCGGGTCCTTGCCACCTACCAGTTTATGCAAGGTTAAATTTTCAAAATTTTTATCAAAGTAATAAAAATTTCAAAACTGAAACCATGCATAAATTTCCAGATAGTGGGAATGGTCAGTATGTGAAATTACCTGCAGGTCATTCCGATTTGAGTCTGTGTAAATGTTTTTGAATGTCGTAATCAGTACATTGGTGATTGAAATGCAGATTTTCATTTGAATTTCAGAAGAATTTGTCAAATGTCTGATTTGCTGATCTTTTCCAGTTAGAAGACAAATTGTTAAGGACCACCAAGCAACACAGAGTGGCAGTTGTGGGCAAACGAGAAGATGCCAGCAAGATGTCTGGGTTAGTCTTAGCCCTACACAAGCTGCATTACCACATCGAACCTCTTCCAGGTATGCAGCAGAACCCATTTTTGTTGATTTCACTTTTGCTAGTTTAATGAACCATCAGAAACATTATATGTCTATTGTGAAGAAATAAGACCCCACCGCCTACCCCATTAGAGGCATATCACAAATTGGTATCCACATTTAACTTGGCATATTGTGATACTTTCCATCTGTCCATAACTCTGTCTCTGGAACTGATTGACTGCTCTGGTGTCCTATTGGTTAGAGATTTTCACCTCGGATGTGGGAGGTCATGGGTTCGAACCCCGGCCCAGTCATATAAGAGACTTATAAGAATGATTAGTGTTAGGACTGGTCGGCCTGGTGTCAGGATAATGTGGCTGGGTGGGACATCATACAACATCTTTGCGGCATGATGCCCTGAGTGCTAGACATCACTATTAGCTACCACACTGCAGACATCATAGCGATATGACTGAGAAATTGTTCAAGCTTTGTTACAAAAAAAAATCAAAATCCAAGTCTCCTGAACTGCTGAGTTGAAATTCACCTAACTTAATACACAGGTTGTCAATGTGATAACTTAATACACAGGTTGTCAATGTGATAACTTAATACACAGGTTGTCAGTGTGATAACTTAACACACAGGTTGTCAATGTGATAACTTAATACACAGGTTGTCAATGTGATAACTCTCTGTGAAAGTCTTTAGGGTTTCTTTTGGGGCTTATCCCTCCCCATGAGGTCCCTGGATTGGGATATGATGTCAGAAAAAAAAAAATTTGCATTTATTGTAACATTTTGTAATATTATTAACCAAATTTTACACATAGCATGAGGATGAGTAATTTATATAATGGATAAAGGGGTAGGGTACATATAATGGATAACAGTCATTATCTGTTGCATGGGTGAGAGTCTGGGGAATGGGGAAGGGGTATATATAATGGATAAGGATCACTGTCTGCTGCATGGGGGAAGAGTTTAGGGAAAGGGGGTGGGTGTATATGAGACGAGACTCAATCCCACACAGGTGAAATGTCAGTTGTCTCTAACGGCGAGCTCCTTAGATGGCTCGGCAAACTAGGGTCGCACACCTTGTTTGATTTGAGTACATGACTATGACTTCTTGGCCAGTCACAGTTTACAGGTAACATAATGCTGCCGATACTTTATGCTGCCGATGTCCAATGCTGCTGATGCCCAAACAATCGGCTTAGAAACTCAGTCTGTAACTGTTGTGCTGAATATTCATTCTTGCTGTATTCTCTGCTTTCAGTTCAGCTAACCTGGGCGGATGAATCAACTCTCTTCCAGGGGAATTTGTCAGTTGTGCTTTGCCCAGATGACCAGCAGGGGTCAGTAGGATTGACAACCAAAGAACTGACCAGTCTGTCAAAACAAAATATCAAAGTAAGCTTTTTTATTTTTTTCTTCTTCTTCTTTGGAGAAACTTTTGATTCTAACTGATTTATTCCCCACAACGGAAACAGATTGTCATCTAATTGAAGATTTTGTTAACAGGATTCAGCGTTCCAAAGTTTCAGTTTCAACCTACAACTACAGAGTCACTGTCTAGAAGGAATATATGTTACAATGTTTGAATTTAAACCACCGAGTCCCTGTATGAAAAGAATATATCTTGCAGACTTTGAGTCACAATGACTGTGTCACACTGTCTGGATGGTGGGTGGGGGGTACTTTGAGTCACAATGACTGGATCACACTGTCTGGATAGTGGGTGGGGGTAAGTAATAAAAAGCCTTAATATAAGAGGCCTTTAACTTTGTCAGCAAACGTCTACATTTTAATGAAAATCTGATCAAAGATAATTCACCATTTGCATTTACTTTGAAATTTTGTTTTTCATCCAAAACATTTCTTTAGTGTTTACTTTTTTTTATTCAGGTGAACAGATCACCAGCTTTAACACCGTTTCTTAGTAATGCCAACAATATTTGCAAGCTTTCAAGAATTATTTACAAAAAGCAAGAAGGTGAGTTAAGATTAAATCTAGTAACTTCCTAAGATTCTACATCTATATCTGTTTCCCTTTCTCTGTTTCTCAATATATATATATATATATAACTGTAACATTGGTTAATTTTAAGCTGCACACAAATCTATACCAAATTGGTAAATTTGGGTAATTTGGAAATTTTTATGATAATCAGATGTTAACAATGTTATGTATTTACAGACCCTGCTATGGGTAATTTCACCAGTGAAACAGCGGAATGCAGAATGAGTGTAATCAGAATTCAGAATGAGTGTAAAAGAATGCTGGATGAGTATAAACAGAATGCAGAATGAGTGTAAACAGAATTCAGAATGAATGTATTCAGAATGAGTTGTTACAAGTCTGTGCTCTTAAAATAAGTAACAGAAAAGAGTGAAGAAAACAAGCTTTGTAAAATTTAACAAATAATTTATTTCCCTAGAATACGGTATTGCGAATTAAATCCAAATATAATCCAAGAATTAAAGACACAAGTCCTAGTAATAAAAAGTCCTGAATAAAACTTAGTTAAAGTCCCAAAGAGATCCAAAATTGAAAGCGATGATGCGTCTGTTATGACCTTCAAAGTGCTGATGTGTGAACAGTCTCTTGTTGGATCACAGAATTATTATTCCAGGTTTGAATTCAGTATAAATTCCAATTAATGTCTTTATCCAAGAATTTTGTCAGAGCACTTTTTTATTTCCAGAGCAAATAATCACTTGAATTCAATAATTTGAAGAAAATTAAAATTCAGCCCAAACTGGTCACAACATAATACAACTTAGAGTGCTAGATGTTAAAGCACAACTGGTAAAATCCTCACAGTCACAAGATAATATAATTCTCTGCTTGACCTCGGGTCACATTTAGCATTTTCTAAAAACAACCATTACCTAATGGAAAATAACCATCTTGAATGATCTAATGAGCCTTGTTTATTTACAACACAATAGCCTACAAAATTCACTTAGGAATCTCCAAAACCCTGAACAACATATTGACTTATTGGTTAATAAGCTCATACATATAGATAATAATGAAGTTGTTATTAGTTGTTTACATAAATGAAATAAAAAATTTTTTTTTTAAAAGTCAATCAGATCAAGCAGAAATGAACTCAATTTTGGACAATCTCAAGTCCAGCAAACAATGTTACATTACAATAGGATGTAATGAAATAAAAAAAATTTAAAACTAACAGACAAACAGTTAAATTAAATATACATAACAGAGTGTAAAAGAATTCATAATGAGTGTAAACAGAATGCAGGATGAGTGTAAACATAATTCAGAATGAGTGTGAATAGAATGCAGAATGAGTGTAAACAGAATTAAGAATAAACATAAACAGAATGCAGAATGAATATAAACAGAATGCAGAATAAGTGTAAACATAATTCAGAATGCGTGTAAATAGAATGCGTAATTAGTGTAAACTAATGCAGAATGAGGGTAAACAGAATTCAGAATGAGTGTTAAAGAATGCAGAATGAATGTAAACAAATTTCAGAATGAATGTAAAGGAATTCAGAATGAACACAAACAAAATGAGAAATTCATTTTGAAGAAAATGGCAACTACAATTTACAGATCAATGAAGGATTAAAACAGTGAAAAATGAATGTATTTGATCAACTGAGTATTTTCATGTTGCTATTAAATTTCCAAAGAAGCTGTTGTGAATGATAAACCAGGATTTGATGTGTGTGTGTGATTTGGATTTTTAACTTAGCTTTAACAATTTTTCAGTCATATTGCTATGATGTCTGCAGTGTGGCAGTTGATAGTGTTGTCTAGCACTGCCGTTGACATATAGCACTTTGTCCCACCCAGTCACATTATACTGACACCAGGCTAACCAGTTATACTAACACTAACCTCTTAATGCTGAGCGCCTAGCGAGGCAGCTGTTAGTACCATTTTTATAAGTTTTTGGTATGACTCGGCCGGGGTTCGAACCAAGGACTCGATTCACTACACTTTCAGAGATCTTTTTCTCCTTATAAGCTCTGACATTGATTTTGTTGTAACAGACATAACGATGTGCATGTACCTGTGGTTGTAACGGTATAACCTCAATTTGAATGAAAACAAATATGAAATAAAATCTGCTGATAAATGTTCTACAATTAATGCCATTGAATGCTCTAGAATTAATGACAGTGAGTGCTCTACAGTTAATGCCACTGAATGCTCTACAATTAATGCCATTGAATGCTCCATGCCATTGAATACTCCACAATTAATGCCATTGAATGCTCTACAATTAATGCCATTGAATGCTCTACAATTAATCCCATTGAATACTCTACAATAAATGCCACAGAATACTCTACAATTAATCCCATTGAATACTCTAAAATTAATCCCATCGAATACTCTACAATTAATGCCACTGAATACTCTACAATTAATCCCATTGAATACTCTACAGTTAATGCCATTGAATACTCTACAATTAATGCCATTGAATGCTCTACAGTTAATGTAACTGAATACTCTAGAATAAATCCCACTGAATACTCTACAATTAATGCCATTGAATGCTCTACAATTAATCCCATTGAATACTCCACAGTTAATGCCATTGAATGCTCTACAGTTAATGCCACTGAATGCTCTACAATTAATGCCATTGAATGCTCCATGCCATTGAATACTCCACAATTAATGCCATTGAATGCTCTACAATTAATGCCATTGAATGCTCTACAATTAATCCCATTGAATACTCTACAATAAATGCCACAGAATACTCTACAATTAATCCCATTGAATACTCTAAAATTAATCCCATCGAATACTCTACAATTAATGCCACTGAATACTCTACAATTAATCCCATTGAATACTCTACAGTTAATGCCATTGAATACTCTACAATTAATGCCATTGAATGCTCTACAGTTAATGTAACTGAATACTCTACAATAAATCCCACTGAATACTCTACAATTAATGCCATTGAATGCTCTACAATTAATCCCATTGAATACTCCACAGTTAATGCCATTGAATGCTCTACAATTAATGCCACTGAATACTCTACAATTAATGCCACTGAATATTCTACAATTAATGCCATTTAATACTCTACAATTAATGCCATTGAATGTTCCACAATTAATGCCATTGACTACTCCACAATTAATGCCATTGAATACTCAACAATTAATGCCATTGAATGCTCCACAATTAATGCCATTGAATACTCCACAATTGATGCCATTGAATGCTTCACAATTAATGCCATTGCAGTTATATTTTAATTTGTTATACATCCAGTTCAGTCTTTAAACAAGAGAAGATACCAAATTATAGTTCTTTTCCTTTAACACTCACATAAACAGAAAACCAGACCTAAATAAATGCATTTTCAGTCCATTGCAGACAAGTAAAAATGAAAAAAAATGTTAGATGGAAGCATTAAAACACAAAATCTAAGTGCATTTTTGAGACCATACACAAATAATGATGAGATAGTAAATGAAATGCAAATGTGGATGGAATGCAAAGGGAACACGTATGGAATGCAAAGGGAACACATATGGAATGCAAAGGGAACACATATGGAATGCAAATGGAACACCTATGGAATGCAAAGGGAACACATATGGAATGCAAATGGAACACCTATGGAATGCAAAGGGAACACCTATGGAATGCAAATGAAATGTAAACAAGATATAGAGCTGGTACAATTATCCATTTCAGGGCATGTAAGTTGTTAATAGTAAGTGTGATTTTTAAACATACTTTAATATTTTTCTTGAAATTATTACTGCTATTCTTAGAATGGTAATCTCCCAGGAAAGTTTGATAGCATCAAGGTAACATGCAATATCACATGTATAATGTTTTATTAAATGCAGGTTATCGTCATAAAAGTAAAAAAAAAAACAATGAAATAGAACACAAGGTACATATATTGGCATAGTATTTGTTATTTCCCAAGTTTTGTATATAATATTTTAATGCCAAAACTCATTACCGTCTTTCAGATTTGATGATGCATCTTTTCTTCAGTGCACCATATCACTTTAGTATCACATTAAAGTTGGCCTCTTTAATTAAATGTCCTGCTGTGCTGATCGTTGGCAAGGCACGATAAGTAACAGCTTGTGCTCAATACTTGATCATGTTCACGGTTTAATAGGACCTTTCTCATTCTGAAAAAAAGTGGTACGGAAAGTTTAATAATGAATGTTAGAAAAGATGAAAACTATCTGATAACTAAGTGGAAATATTTCAAACATAAATGAAGAATTAATCCAAAACTTTTTTCCTTGCACATTTTCAGAACATTAAAACTTGCCTCTTATTTTACTTGGATAGACAAAGAGAAATTCCTGGGGCAGTTAAATTAAGACTATGTGTGTTCTTGACTAGATTATGTTTTTTTTTTTCTGTTGGTAGTGGATGCTATATAAATGTGAAAAGAATTCAAGGACTTGTTTGTGTATGCTATTTGTATCTAAATATGAGAGCAATTCATGGACTTGTTTGTGTATGCTGCTTGTATCTAAATATGAGATCAGTTCATGGACTTGTTTGTGTATGCTACTTGTATCTAATTATGAGAGCAATTCATGGACTTGTTTGTGTATGCTACTTGTATCTAAATATGAGAGCAATTCATGGACTTGTTTGTGTATGCTACTTGTATCTAAATATGAGAGCAATTCATGGACTTGCTGATGTATGCTATGTAAATATAAAATCAAGCCATGGACTTGCTTGTGTATGCTATGTTGTTGTTGTTGTTGTTGTTGTTGTTGTGGGGCTTAACTCCATTTTTCAGCACACGATAGGCTATACATGGCGGCCAGTATTAATGGTGGAGGAAGAAACCGGAAATCCCCGGAAAGAACCACCGACCCACGAGAAGCTACTGGCAAGCTTTCTCACATATCCACATTGGCCGAGCCAGAGACTCAGACAGAGGTGAGATGCAGTGATCCGTAACGGTCAGCACTTTAGACCACTTGGCCACTCAGGGACCCCTGTATGCCATGTAAATATGAGAGCAATTCATAGACTTGCTAGTGTATGTCATGTAAATATGAGAGCAATTCATGGACTTGTTAGTGTATGCCATGTAAATATGAGGGTAATTCATGGACTTGCTAGTGTATACCATGTAAATATGAGAGAAAATTATGCACTTGCTAGTATATGCCATGTAAATATGAGGGCAATTCATGGACTTGCTAGTGTATGCCATGTAAATATGAGGGTAATTCATGGACTTGCTAGTGTATGCCATGCAAATATGAGAGCAGTTCATGGACTTGTTACTATGCCATGTAAATATGAGGGTAATTCATGGACTTGTTAGTGTATGCTATATAAATATAAAATAAAGTCATGGTCTTGCTAGTGTATGCCTTGTAAATATGAGGGTAATTCATGGACTTGCTAGTGTATGCTATATAAATATAAAATAAAGTCATGGTTTTGCTAGTGTATGCAGTGTAAATATGAGAGCACTTAATGTACTTTTCATTCTTTTTTTGTCACATGTATGTTACTGACAATAAAAATGACAAGAATAAGAACTACAGCTATTACTACTACTAGTGCCCAAGAAATGTTACGCTGTCCCACCCACCTTACCAGTAGCTTAGTATCTTTTTATAAAGTTTACAAAGAAGGCTTACCATCCAATCCAACAATTTCCATCCAAGAGTAGGAAATTTTCCATTCAGAACTGAACCATTCTATTACTTTCATTTCTTATGAACTAACTTTTCCTTCATGGAGAATCCGAATCAACAAAATCTTCAGCTGATCCTCTTACCCAGGTCAGCACTGATGTTAAGCCCATTAGTTTGAACTGATAGTATGCCCACTAGTGTATACTGATGGTAAGCCCACTAGTTAGAACTTACGGTAAACCCACTAATTTGAACTGATTGTAAGTCCAATAGTTTGAATTTTTGGTAAGCCCACTAGTTTGAACTGATGGTAAGCCCACTAATTTGAATTTATGGTAAGCCCACTAGTTTGAACTTATGATAAGCCCACTAGTATGAACTTATGGTAAGCCCAATAGTTTGAACTGATGGTAAGCCCATTAGTTATAAACTGATGTTAAGCCCACTATTTTGAACTTACGGTAAGCCCACTAGTTTGAACTTACGGTAAGCCCAATAGTTTGAACTTCTGGTAAGCCGACTAGTTTGAACTGATGGTAAGTCCACTAGTTTGAACTTCTGGTAACCCCACTAGTTTGAACTTATGGTAAGCCTACTCCCAAATTATGAAACTCTAATCTCCATTTTTAAAAAAATTCTTATTCACAAAATGCTGCATTTGTATGTCAGCATCACTGTGCCGCATGACAGTATACATGCACATCATAAGCAGACTTTTGCATAGACATGAAAATTGTACATTATGTACATTTGTATGCGGACATGTACATGGTCATGCAAAGTATACTATTATATACATGTGTATCAGACATGTGCTTGGACATGAAAATTGTACTACACATGTATGCAGACATCTGAATGGACATGAAAATTGTACAGTATATACATGTGTATATAGATATCTGCATGGACGTGAAAATTGTACAATATATACATATGTATGCAGACATGTACATAGACATGAAAAATGTACAGTATATAATCTTGCATGCAGACAAGTACATGGTCATGAAGTTGTATAATATATACCGTATATACTTGCATATAAGCCAAAGAATTTAGGAAAAAAATAAAGCCTTGAAGAAGGGGGGGTCGGTTTATCTGCGGGTCATGCAGTTTTTCCTATTTTTACCTAGTCAAGTTGGGGGGTCAGCTTATATGCGAGTATATACGGTAGGGACTGTTATGTACTATATATACTCGCATATAAGCCGAAGAATTTAGGAAAAAATAAAGCCTTGAAGAAGGGGGGGGTCGGCTTATCTGCGGGTCATGCAATTTTTCTTATTTCTACCTAGTCAAGTTGGGGGAGTCGGCTTATGTGCAAGTATATACGGTACTTGTGTATGCAGACATCTACATGGAAATGAAAATAACAATTATACAATATATAAACATGTATGCAGACATCTGCATTGAACTGAAAATTGTAAATATGTACATGTGTATGCAGATATCTGCATGGACATGAAACTATAAATATGTACACATAAGTAGACTTTTACATCATGATAAATGTACAGTTATTGAGTAATTTATTACATAATTTATTTCAGTTGGAGATGAAAATCAAGAGTGTTTTATTGTACAAGAGGAAAAGAATTACAGTCCTGAAAATTTTTCCACAGATCTGTATTTATCAGTGTCAGTGTCCAGGGATAAATTGGTTTGGGACCATTCTAACATGGCTGCTTTTGCAGACTTCTTAAAGTAAGTAAAATTGACTGAAAATTAACAAGTTAAACCTGTGACCTTCACCTTTCAGCTTTTAGCACTCAGAAATATTTCATCTATGTGACTGAATGTAAACAAGTCAGATTTTTCTCCCCTCAGGACAATTTTGACATAAAAGTTAAAATTGTTCCAGCTAATGTACTGCCTCACCTGTATTAGCAGATCAAGAATTAGATAATCAGAAATCTTTAGTAATACTCAGTTTTTAGGCACGGCAGAACCTTTATTTTTCTTCAGTTTTGCCAAGATATCAGAATACTGACATCGAGCCTCTCAAGATGTCACTTTACTGACACGGACAGCATCATTTCAACATATCGCTTTATTGACATTGACATTCTCTCAAGATATCACTTCACTGACACTGACAGCATCATTTCAACATATCACTTTAATTGAGAGTCTCTCAAGATATCACTTTACTGACACTGACAGTATCATTTCAACATATCACTTTATTGACAATGACAGTCTCCTAAGATATCACTTTACTGACACTAACAGTATTATCTCAAGATATCACTTTACTGACATTGACATTTATTACATCAGTTCATCATTTCCATTCATTTTCATTCATTTGGAATGCACTTACCAAAGTCTAAATTTTCATGTTTGAAAGTGTAAAAGTAAAGAACTTAACAGTTTCTTTTCTTCTTTTATTGAAAATGTGCTTTAATAAATTGTAAACACTGCATAAACTTGAAAGGTAATATTGAATTATGATCAAAGAAAAGTTTAAATGTAACTGTGTTAAAGGTAATAATACAGAATGTCATCAAAATTTAATTAAATTTCTTAATTAATTTCACTCAGATTGCAGTTGTACAGATAGGACTCATGGTGATGATGTCATCACATCATTCAGTGGTAGTTGTTAGAAAAATTTAGCAGTTTGAAAGTAGTGAAAAATTTAGCAGTGTAAAGAATCTGGTCCTGAATTATCATGCAAAATAGAATTTGACTGGAAATTTAGCTGTAGCATGAAATACAGGTATCAAGATTTTCAAAGTAATTCAGGTTCAATTTTTGTTTTGCATTTGTGTTCAGTTTCCTTCATACAGCATTAATCATTTCATTTGTGTCTTCTGTTTCCTTCATACTGCATTCATCATTTCATTTGTCTTCTGTTTCCTTTATATTGCATTCATCATTTCAATTTGTTTCTTCTATTTCCTTTATATTGCATTCATCATTTCATTTGTGTCTTCTGTTTCTTCATACTGCATTCATCATTTCATTTGTCTTCTGTTTCCTTCATACTGCATTCATTGTTTCATTTTCGTTCATTCCTCTTCGTGCTTGCAGGACCACTCTGGTGGCCTAAGTGGTTAGAGCATCTGCCTCGGATGTGGGAGGTCACAGGTTCAAACCCTGGCCGAGTCATACCAAAGACTTATAAAAATGGTACTAACAGCTGCCTCGCTAGGCGCTAAACATTAAGAGGTTAGTGTTAGGACTGGTCAGTCTGATATCAGGATAATGTGACTGGGTGGGACGTCATGCTATATGTCTGCAGCATGATGACTGAGTGCTAGACAATCACTATAAACTGCCACACTGCAGATATCATAGCAATAAGACTGAAAAAATTGTTAAAGCTACGTTAAAAAATACCTAAATCAAAATCGTGCTTGCAGTTATTCTGCATGGTTGCCATTGACCATTTCAGTGTGTGCGTGTGTGTGTGTGTGTATTTCACATCTGTATCTGTATTCACCTGAAACTTTGGTACAGTATTATTACACATTTAAAGTTTGAGCCCTTGCATCCAACATAGATTCCAGTCCCACCTGCATTAGCATGATATAATATAATAGAGTTTTCAACTTAAGTTTTAAGTTTTTTGCTGATAAGGTTTTGAAATATGTGGCCTGGCCTGGATTCAGCAACAGAACTAAACTTGGGACTTTCAACTTAACTCGAGATTCAAGCAATCTGATTTACCAAAATTCAAGTCTGATTTTCGAAAAAATTAACCAGTCAGATGTCCAAAGTGTAGACGTGTGTTGGTGAAATTGGAGCAACGTTAATTAATTGCAAAGTCTGATTTAAGCAGAAACGAATATATTTGTTTAAAATATTGAAAAGTACAGTTTATAGTATGTGAACAGTTAGCTGAATAAAACAGTACAAGTGGGTTTTTTTAATTTTTAATTTTACGTTACTCAACAACTTAAAGGTAACAACAAAGTAAGAACTGACATTAAAACTTTTAAAGAAATGTAAAGAAATTTCCATATCTTAACATATGATCAACATTCATTAGAATAGAAAATGACACATTTCAAGACTTGTTAATCTTATTCTGTCGTTCTTTTGTAATCAAGCCGATTCTGTCGTTCTTTTGTAATCAAGCCGATTCTGTCATTCTTTTGTAATCAAGCCGATTCAGAGGAGTGCTTTGGAGACTGCCTGGTAATCTGTTGAAATTTGAAGGAGGACCCTTGCTGAAATTCTACGCCCTGCTGACATCTTTCCTACCCCTTAGAGTTTATTTGTATCCCATGGTGAAAACCACTAGCTTGACACAATCACTAGACACAGGACAACAAAAAATGGTAAGATATAAAGTTAATGAAGTTAACGAGGCGATCTTGCCACATTTCTGTTTGATCCCGATTTTTGGCTTATATTATCAAGATCTTGGACAAGTTTTGTAAGGAGCAAGATACAAGCATATTAATGATGTGATCTTGCATCTGTTTAGCTGAGTTTGTTACCACACTGGAAAATGTATTGTGATAAAACTTGAAATCTGGGTTTATGTGATCAAGTTCATTGAGAAACTTTATGATGAATATGATCCAAACATATTATTGAGGTGATCTTGCATCCAATTGACTGAGCTTGTTACCAGTCTGGGAGCTATATTTACCATCTGATTGGACTGCTCTGGTGGCCTAGTGATTAGAGCATCCACCTCAGGTGCGGGAGGTCACGGGTTTGAACCCCAGCCAAGTCGTGCCAAAGACTTAAAAATGGTACTGACAGCTGCCTTCATTAGGCGATCAGCATAAAGAGGTTAGTGTTAGGACTGGTCGGCCTGGTGTCAGGATAATGTGACTGGGTTGGACATCATGCTGCAAGTCTGTGGCATGATGCCCGTAGTGCTAGACATCACTATAAACTGCCACACTGTGGACATGGTAGCGATATGACAGAAACATTGTTAAAGTTACATTAAAAATCCAAATCACTTACACTCACTCACTTACCATCCAATTTGTGATGAAACTTTAAATATGGGTTTATATCATGAAGATCATGAAGGAACTTGATCGTTAATGGGATCAAAATATATTAATGAGGTAATCTTGCATCTGATTGGCTGACTTTGTTACCACTCTGGAATTTTGATAAAACTTGAAACATATTCTTATATGATCAGGATCTTAGATAAGTTAGATAATGAGTGACATACCCAATAATCTTATCTTGCATCTGATTGGCTAACACAGTGAAGGCTGTAGTTCTGATACAGTTTTGATCAAACTTGGTGAATAGGCTTAAATCACTATGAGCAAAACACATGGCATTGCGTATTAAAGAGGTGATTTTGCACTTGATTGGCTGACTATCTTTCAACTTGTGAGACTGTATTTCTGTCCTAATTTTAATTCAACTTGTTAAATTGGTTAAGATTGTCAAGAAAAAGGATGATTTTTCATACGGGTGCAACCTATGCATATTCATGAGGGGATCTTGGATGGAATTGGCTGGCTTTTTACTACTCTAGAGACTGTACTTTTAAGAGGGTTATCATCAAAATTGGTAATAAGGCCTTTGTCATCAATTTGAGTTCTTGTTGAGGATGATTATTATCATGCATATTATTTCTCGGTGCAAGATAAGCTATACATGGCAGCGTGTAACTGGGGGAGGAAGAACCCAAGAAAATCCCGGTAAGAACCACCGACCCATGGGAAGCTAGTGACAAAGCTTTCTCATATACCCACATTGACCGAGACTGAGATTTAAACCCACATGGGCAGAGGTGAGATGGCAGTGATCGGTAAATGCAAGTGCTTTAGAACACTCGGCCATCTGGGGCCCCTTATTATTTATGTGATTTTGCATCTGACCAGCAACTATATTTCTGTTGTTTGGTCAAACTTGTTAAATATGTCAAGATGTTGAATGAATTTGATTATGAGCAAGATTTATGCATATTAATGAGGTAATTTTGCATCAGATTTCACTCGTCCTTGGTAAGTAAGCTTATATTATTATTGGAGTAGACTGGTTCTGTACACATTAAGAGATGCTTTGCATCTGATTTGGCTGAGCATGTTACCAGTCTACAGACTACATCTCATCCAGTTTCTATAAAACTTGGTAAATGGGTTTATACCATCAAGGTCTTGGATGACTACAATTTTGAGCAAGAGACTTATTTATATCAAGTGTGCTTTTATCTTACAAGGAATTTTATCAGGATATAGTGAAAGGGGGTAAAAGAAAGTTGATATCAAGGAGATAGTTTTACATGGTCATGTGTTGTTACTGTATAAGCCTTCTTTTTAAAATGGTCAACTGTTAAGTTGTGTAAGCCAGTTAAGCAGTATAAGGCTTTCTTGGGTGTCTGGTTAAACTTGGCCATTAATTGGATTGGATTCCTTTTCAATTAGAACTTAAGTAAATAAACTTTATGACAAACATATGTGTTCAGATTAAGAGAGCTGCAGAATTGATTTCTTTCTTTCTTTTGTTTCAGTCTCATGTTAAAGATTTGCTACAAGCAATGTCAAATGGGATAGACAGTGGTCAAATGCTGCTGGACACTATAAAAATGACCATTGTCCAGTATCTTTTAGCCACAGAGGTGGCTTTGCTGTCCACAAGGAATTCATCTGACCATAAAACATTGCAGTAAGTTTTGACAAAAGTACTGACCAAAATACAGTACACAAGTTATGCAGGGCAAAGCATTCTTTTTGAGCAAGGAATTGTTTACTGATTTTGAGATTAAACTTGGGAGCTAAGTAGTTTGGTCACCTTGAAATGATTGGTAAAGAGGACTATTTTCATGCAGATTCTATAAGAGATAAACCCAAATGGAAATCGGTGTTTGGTTTCAAATGTTGTCCTTAAAAATCCATAAAATGTCACATCAGGGGATACAGTATTTATCGTCCTTGAAATTACATAAAATTTCACCTGATGAGATACAGTATTTATTTTTCATACAATGTCCTTGAAAATACATAAAATATCACATAAGGAAATAGAGGATTGAGCATTTAGAGTTCTTTTCTCATTAGCAATAATCTTTACTTTGATGATTAGACACAAACTCAGTCATTAATGGAAATGTACATTACTGTTGATTCTTTTATGGACCTGTATTGATACAGTACTGGCTGTAAAAACTTGACTGATTAATTTACTGTTGATCTGAATCAACAATAGTCATCTAATTTTCTCATGTTCCCAATAGGGCAGATAGAGGTTTTCCTTTTAGTATTGCTGGAGATTTTACCATGTGGAATGCATGTGTAGAAATGTCTTATCCTACCTCACACATCACTCTTATCCTTTGTCACATGTGTTATGACTCTGAGGGAATAACTATGCAACAAAGAAGAAAAGGAACCAACAGGTTTTGTACAATTTAAAATATTTTATTTCCCCAAAATACAAGGAAAAGAATTAAAAATAACTTCTTTAATCTGAATATGTTTCAAAGGTATTGCAAATGATGATAACTGTAATGTACTTATGTGTCAGGAGTACAGAAGAAATCACTTTTAATTCCAATTGTCTTTATGTGAATTCATGGCAATTCCAAAATAATCCAAATAGTCTTTGAATACTCGGGTAAATACCCCAATGTCCTTTAAATGAACATGGTAATATTCAAAAAGACAGGTAGATTATAGTTTATACATGGCTTTAGCTGGGTGCTTAGCAAATTTGACAAATACACATATGATGAGTATAGGATAAAAATAGTATTGTAAATGGGCTGAATGCTGTCTGTAATTGAATGGCATTATAACAAGCTAAATATAACCTTCAACTGAATAGCATTATAACAAGCTCAATAACATCTTTAATTGAATATCACTATAACGAGCTAAATATAATCTTTAATTGAATAGAACTGTAACTAGCTAAATATCATCTTTAATTGAATAGCACTGTAGCAATCTGAATACTGTCTTTAATTGAAGATGAAAAGTGTTGTAATAAGTTAAATATCTTCTTTAATTGAATAGCATTATAGCAAGCTAAATATCATCTTTAATTGAATAGTATTATAACAAGTTTAATATCATCTTTAATTGAATAGTATCATAACAAGTTAAATATTATCTTTAATTGAATAGTATTTATCAAGCTAAATATTATCTTTGAATAGTACTGTAACAAGCTAAATATTATCTTTGAATAGTATTGTAACAAACTAAATATTATCTTTGAATAGTATTGTAACAAACTAAATATTATCTTTGAATAGTATTGTAACAAACTAAATATTATCTTTGAATAGTATTGTAACAAGCTGAATATTATCTTTGAATAGTATTGTAACAAACTAAATATTATCTTTGAATAGTATTGTAACAAGCTGAATACTGTATTTAATTGAAGATGAATAGTATTATAAGAAGCTAAACATCATCTTTAATTGAATAGAATTATAACAAGCTAAATACTACCTTTAATTGAGATGAAAAGTATTATAACTAGCTAAATACTGTCTTTAATTGAATAGCATTATAATAGATGAAATATTAATTTCATAGCATTATAACAAGCTAAATATCATCCTTAATTGAATAGTACTATAACAAGCTAAATATCATTTTTCATTGAATAGTATTGTAACAGGTAGAGTCCTGTAATTAATTGAATAGCATTAAAACTAGATGAATAATGTCTTTAATTGAATAGAATTAAAACTAGATGAATATTGTCTTTAATTGAATAGAATTAAAACTAGATGACTAGTTTTTCCAACTGAGTAGCATTGTAACATAAAGACTTCTGTATCGGAATACTTTACCTTTCAGGTGTAGAGGTTGTTTTCAAGTGCTGGAAATGGAGACGATTTGTCAGACTGTGTCCAGGTGTGATCCTGTTCAGGTGTGATGAATATTGAATTTATTTATTTATGGAGTTGATAATATATATTATATACTGAGTAATTGTTTC
>JAECUM010028384.1:0-28415 GCA_016617855.1 Megalonaias nervosa | reverse complement strand
TATCGGGCATTGGTGTTTCTCTTACAACTGCGTGTAAAAAGATAGAACCTCGACTAGCGACTAAAAAAAAATAGTTGCCAAACGGCTAGTATCACCTATGAAAAATTACTTGATCAGATACGATCTTACTTGCGGGGTATAAAATATGATATGGACGATTTAATACGCGAGTTTCGTACTATTGACAGTATGTTAACAGATATTCTACCAATGAGAGTTAGTAGGTATGAAAAAGATTATCAAAAAAAAGTATGATAATGATAGGGTATGAAATATTATCTAAACAATAATATATGAAAAATGCCACTTACTTGATTCCGCTCGATGAAGACGTCCTCTTGAAAGTGCCTCAGAAGGAAATTTTACCTGCCTTATATACTAATAGATCTGCGTGGGCGTTTCTAGAAATTCCATGATTATGAGTCATTTTGCGTGGGTGTTTTCTGGAATGTTCTAGAACATATTACCTGGCTTGGCTGATAAATGATTATTGATTTTTCAGGCTGCGTACCTGTTACAAGCAAAACACTGTAGAGTATTGGTTTTCCAGACTGCATTACTGTAGTAATCTGAGGATGGGCTCATTTAATCTCAAAATATATTTGAGCTAGAACCAACCTTTTAGTTTTTAGAAAAATCGTTTGGGGTGGGAATTTTAGGGTCTTTGAGAGAGTAATTTGTATTTGTTCTGTGAGAGGGAGGGGGGTAAAAAGAGGTCTTGAGCCAGAACCAACACTTTCCCTTACTACTAGGGGTTCCAATTTACAAAAGTGAACGCGGTGGTAATTGTGTGTCCTCAGGAATTACTTGTAATTGTTCACGTACAAACCCACGCTGAGGAGCAGTTGAATCTAGTCTGTATATGGCGGGTCTACCCGTGGATCTAACCAGGCTAGAAATTTTATGTGTGGTCACACTCCAGATAGGATCAGTTGCTCTTTTTTTACCACCTTCAAGTTCACCAGGTTCATATAAATACCTGACAGTAACATTATCTAACACTGGCTGTTTTGAAAAGTCACGTTGTTGTATTGGTATGTTTTTTTGTAATTGCATTAACAGGTTTCATAGAAGTTGCACGAGTAATTTCATTATTTAACGCAGCTATCACACTTAGTAATCTTTCAACCCATTCGCGAGATCTTGTATCTGTATGAATTATTTCCTTCGCATACTGGTATCTAAATAACCGCTCAGCGAGTGTTCGATTAAATCTTTCAACGATTGCCTGATCACGATGAATTGCGATGTGTCCTCGTCTGATTTTAACATTATGTTGCTTCATCAGCGATGATACTGCACCAAGAAATTCTTTACCAGGATCAACCTGTAGCAACTGTGGCCATCGTAGACCACCTTGTGGTCCGGATCCTCGTTGATAAATTCGTTCAAACGCAGATGCAACTTCAGTTGCTGTCTTTGTTGATAGCGGCTCCTCTTCTTTATATCTACTTGCAACATCAACGACAGTTAACGCGTATTTGTATGTACGCAATCCGCTGGCGGATCGATGACGTCCACGTGTTTTAATAGTATCATGCGGTAAAAATAAAATATCTGCTTGATGAACTTCATTGGGAACGCTGACATCAAAATATGCGTCCTGAATTTTTTTAGGTGGACGTAAATAGATTTGCCATATTGCCTGTCGTGCTAACCACGCTGCAGCAACAGCACGTGAGACTTTTGCAGCTTCAGCAAGTTTACTAATCGCTGCTTTGCCCTTCCAATATCCTCTTGGGGAATAATAAATGGACTCCATTATAATAGTTATATAATTAATTACCCAACCCCTAACATTATTTTACCTTTCATACCAGTTTTTATTAAGAAAGCAGCTAATTTTTCTCGAAGCGATTTATTTTTTACAGCGTTTATGGCATGAATTAATTTTATATCGGCAAGATATCGTTGTTGTAAATCTTTATCTCGATAAGCAATATCGTGAACGTAACATGCTTGATCGATTCCATTTAAGGGATATTCTCCAGGCCGATGTTGATCTTGATTGTCAAGACGAATATCTAAACGAGTTCCTGGCCCACAATAATTATAACCCGGTAAGTGTTTTTCCCCGGGATATATCGCCCATGGTAATCCAGGTAATTTTCCCAACGAAGCGGTGATATCACCTCTCGTCGCTGTACTTGAAATAAATTTATATTTTTTTGTGCCACACTTTTCACACTTACCTGTCAGTGCACGCTTTTTTATTTTTTGTTATTATTGTTGTTAATCCAGTGGTGGACGTGGCTGCCCTGCATCGAACACAATATAAATTCATATTATTTATTATTATGGATATAATTGACTTTTCGGCGACACGAAAACAAGAGCCAGTTAAGCATCACCCAGCGCTACCGAATTCTATCAGAATGATAATAATAGGTCCATCTGGATGAGGCAAAACACAATTATTGCTTAATCTGATAATGAGATGGCTGAAGTGGGATAAATTATATTTAGCAGCACCATCTGTAGATGATCAGCGATGCTATGAAGTACTTAAAGATTTTAATGAAAATGCAAAGTTGCTGAATGAAGACAGTGACGTTATTGACTTTATAACTGATATTGATGAAGCGCCATCTGTAGATGACCTTGATGGAAGTATTAATAATTTAGTAGTATACGATGATGTTATGCTGGACAAACAATCAAATCCTGCCCGGATATTTTCTCGAGGTAGACATAAAAATACAGACGTGATTTATGTTACACAGCGTTATACACAAATACCTAAAGTGATCAGAGATAACTGTAATATTTTAGTTGTGTTTAACGGAGTTGATAATCATACGCTGCAAAATATTTATTATACTTGGTGTTCAGGGAACATGGATATGATTAAGTTCAAACACTTTTTTCAAAAGCACAAGCTACCCCATTCGGTTTTATAACAATAAATTTACATGATCCGAGGTCAAGATATCGTAACGGACTCGATACAATATTTGAATAAAAACCACAGCAGCAGGGAGGGTGGACTGACAAAAATGACGCGCACGATTACATAAACGATCACTCACAAAATTTTATAAACACGGATGTCAACGGCGAAGTAACAGCGCGAACTAACGCCGCAGTGATACTGTGGAGAGAATCTCGATAAGTTAGAGGTTTCAGTTTGACGATATTGACCTCCTTTTTTAATTTTTTTCGTGTGAATCTTTATTTTTAGATATGTTTGCTCGAAACCAATTTGTAGGGTTCACCCTCCCTGCTGCTATACGTGTAGTCGAATGGGAATGTTGATAAATAGGAAGCGGTATCTTGATCTTAATTTTGTAACACTAATATCACGAATTACCAGGCTGGACAGTGATGTTTTCAATTCTTACACAGTTGCATTGTCAGCGTCATTAATCACCGGTGACTAAATTCAGTTCGAAGCACTCAACATTTATCCGGACAGATGTTCAATCGTCTTGGTGTTTGTGTTTAAGATTTAATTTCATCATTATTATATAAATGATGGATTCGGACCGCGGTAATGTGGTTGCGGAATTTACCGATGGGGTGTTAGATCAGCTCGCGGCAGATGTTAATATCGATAACAAATTTTATCCACTTCTCGAGGAATATCTATGTCAAAGTGGTGTTACCAAATCCTCGTATGAACTGTCATATAATTTTGTTAAGGGTGAACTATAAATTGCCACCTCAAATCACCCTGATGTGCTACAATCAACTCAAAGCCAGCTTGTGAAAACGCTTAAGCGTTGACTGCAGCACCAGACTCAAAAGCTCTCTTCGATTTTTTCTAAAATTATGAAGTAGCATTTACCGATGTCTCCTTCCCGGTTACATTCACCATCGAATATTTTAAACCAACATTGACTCAACTGAGAAAAGAAAGGTTTCGACCGTTATTCAACAAGTACCCACTTGTTCGAGTGACAGTTACTGGGCAGAGACAATCGTTCGTTGTCCAAAGTTCTGGCATGTTTTTGTATGAGAGGGTTGCCAAACCGCCAAAAAGCACCATCGCCGGAGACTTATGTATTCCTGAGGCAGAGGGTATCTTTTTTCATCTAAGTGCATCATCACTGAGCCTGTATAAAAGAATAACCGGTTAGAAGTGCGCATGTGTATTGCACCTGCATGTGATGATGAGATCGGACAAGGTCTGTCTGTCATGCATTAAAGTATGTAATTGTATTATTAATAGAAGAACTATGACAGGCCCTCAGTCTTACCGTCGTAAAAAATGATCGATGTGGAACAATAGCTGAGAGATGAAATTACCAAGAGAATTGCGCTGATCGTGGAATACAAACACGCGTGTCTGGTCGCAGATGCTATTTCTAGATTCTCTGAGGCAGCAACTGTCGGTCTTGGTGCGACTGGAATCGCGAAAACATCCACCATTGTAGGTTCACCAGTCGGTATTGTTGTCGGAGCTATATCGATAGTAACCGGTGTCTCTGGTGGCACGGGCAATGTAAACTCGATTCAACCATATTCCCGAGTACGCCTCTATGCCAAATTGATTGCGACCACATAGAGCAGTCTCAATACGATCAGTAAATTGTACTCGGTAGCAATCGATGATAAAAAATGATCAGTGCGGAAGAGTGCGATTGTGCTGGCAGAAATGGAAAATCACAGACAACACAAGCACAAATAAGAAATCGTCCGGTTGCATCTTTACAAACAGTAAAATTCGGGTAATAAACGCAATCTTTACTCAGCGTGTATATATTGATCACTAACAAAAATTGATTTTTGCCTGTCTGAGTTGCAGCAAGAAAAGATCATCACTCACTCTGCATAGATTTCTCCTTTCCACAATCACTGCAGACTAGCACAGAGTAGTACGGAAGGGATTGCTTTACCGTATTCGATATCCTATGGGAACACGAACACCCGTACGAGACTCTAACCCTGTAACAGGATTTGACCTGAATGGATGCTTGGATTAAATGACGACACAACACAATGTGATGAAAGATGGAAGTTTATGAAATGAATTTATATATATATATATATATATATATATATATATATATATATATATATATATATATATATATATATATATATATATATATATATATATATGCGTCATCACTGAAATGCCTGAATTGGAATTGTGCAATTTAGAATCTTAACTCGTGTAATGTTCAAAATATGCACACTGACGCAATCGATGGGATCTGAAGACACGAATTCATAGTATTGCAGTATCACATATGTAGAGACAAATATAGATCAAGGTAAATATGCAAATCAGAATGCATTTAACTGGGACGGATCCTCAAAAAATGAGCGCGAAACTACCTCAACGTTTTCTTTAAGTAAGTTTTCCTTATAGTGACATCGCTAAAATTATGCCATTGAAACGTTTAAAAATGCAAGAGCTTCAGAGGGCTTCGCTGTCTAGGCCTATAACCAGGGTTCCGTCCCATACCCTGCCTAACGATATTTCCCGAACCGACCCTGCATATCACAGAAAATTCAGAAGGAACAGAATAATGCAGATTAAAATATACGTCATATATAAATGGAAAATACATTGTTCAGTTTATCGCGGTGATTCCCGTTCATAGATGATGATGGTCATTATGATCGCAAATAATAATAATAATAATAATAATAATAATAATAATAATAATAATAATAATAATAATAACAATAATAATCGTCGACGTTGTCGTCGGTAACAAGCTGATTCAGACCAGGCTTATTCGGCTCAGATCACAGGCTGAATCGGCTAAATGCCAGGCTGTTTCAGACCATGTGAAATTTTTTACATTTCGTCCCGGATTTAAATGTGACATTTACATTTGCTTAAAATATTATATTACTTATTAGTGAACATATACATTGAGCAGTTCAAATCTACATTTAAGGAAAGAAAACCCCGATTTTACGCGATGTAATGGCGTTGTTATATATAATGAAATGAGATAATGTGACACTTATTTTCTTACATTTTCCAGTCAAGTAGTGAAATATTTTGAAAGCAGTTCTTTCAAAACCTTGATTAATGACTCTTTAATAAAACATTATCAGTAGTGAATGGGGGCGATTTGGGGACAAGGGGACTTCCATGTTAAAAAATGCCGCGGCCCTTTGGAGACAAGATTTATAGGGACAATGGGAATTAGCATTACAGACAGGGTCCCGACACTATAGGGACAAAAGGTATTTTAACATGGGTGGGCCTGTATTGGGACAATGTGAATTGAACACAGGGAATCGTTACGAGTCTATGCTCTTAAAACTAGTTACAGAAAAGAGTGAAGACCACAAGCTTTGTAAAATTTAGCAAATAATTTATTTCCCTAGAATACAAAGTCAAAAAAGGGAACTTACGGTTTTGGGAATTAAATCCAAAATAATCCAAGAATTAAAAACACAAGTCCTAGTAATAGAAAGTCATGAAAAAAACTCAGCTCAAGTCCCGAAGAGATTTAAATTGAAGGTGATGACGTGTCTGTTATGGCCTGCGTCGTACTGATGTGTCAACAGTAACTTGTTGAATCACAGAAATATTATTCCAGGTTTGAATTCAGTATAAATTCCAATGAATGTCTTTCCTCCGAGAATTTTCTCAAAGCACTTTTGTATTTTCAGAGAAAATAATCACATGAATTCAATAATTTGAAGAAAATAAAATTCAGCCCAAACTGGTCACAACATAATACAAGTTAAAGTGCCAGATGTTAAAGTACAACTGGTAAAATTCTGACAGTCACAAGATAATATAGTTCTCTATTTGACCTCAGGTCACAAATTAGCAATTTCTAAAAACAACCATTACCTAATGGAAAATAACTTTATAGCATGATTTGATGAGCCTTTTTTATTTAAAACACAATAGCCTATACAATTCACTTTGGATTCTCCAAAACCCTGACCCAGATCAACATGTTTACCTGAATAATAATTTGATCAATGAACGCATGCCCATGGAGGATAATGAAGCTATTATTAGTTGTTTACATCAATGAAATAAAATAAAAAAATTAAAAAGTCAATCAGGTCAAACAGAACTAAACTCAATTCTGGACAAGGTCAAGTCCAGTAAAAATGTTACATTACATTAACATGCAATGGATAAAAAAATTAAAACTAACAGACAAACAATTAAATTAAATACACATAATACTTCCCCTCATAAAGAAAAAGAAAGATTTATGCAATAAAGCTTTCTTTTTACTATAAGTCAATTATGCATGTAGTAAAAAAAAAAAACATAAGATAAAATCTTATGAATGACACAAAGAATACATGAAACAATATATTTCTATACACGTGAAAGTGCATCTGCTATTAAATTGTCTTTTCCCTTGATGTGCCTGATACCAATATCATATTCCTGTAACATCAAACTCCACTTAAATAATCTCTGATTTTTGTTTTTGATCTTGCTGATGAAAGTAAGGGGGTTGTAATCACTAAACACAATAATCGGAGTAGGAGCTGAACTAATGTAAACTTCAAAGTGTTGCAATGCCAATATCAAAGCCAAACATTCCTACTCGATTGTGGAATAATTTCTTTGGTGCTTATTTAATTTCTTAGAAAAATAGCACACTGGATGATCAACACCATTTTATCTTCTTGAATCAATACTGCTCCAACCCCAACATCACTTGCATCAACAGATAGTTTAAATAATTGACTGAAATTTGGAGCTGTAAGAATTGGTGCACTCTTAAGTATGGCCTTTAACTTATCAAAAGCCTCCTGACATTTTTCAGTCCAATGAAACTTCATTTTCTTGCTCAATAAATGTGTCAGGGGATCAGCAATTATGGAAAAATTGGAACAAAATTTCCGATAGTATCCTGCCATACCCAAAAAATCGCATCAGTTGCTTTTTACTGACAGGCACATGGAATTCAGAGAGAGCCTTGACCTTAGCATCTATAGGTTTAACTTATCCATGCCCCACGTTTTGTAGATTAAGACTCGCTTCAGACAACCTTGTCTCTCCACATAGATCCTTCGTTTCCAAAGGGCCGTCTCTGTGATCTGGGAAATTGCCGATGATGATTTGACATGCATGGGATAGTTGGGGTTGAACAGCATCGACAATAGGAGGGTAGACGATTCTACGTTAGTCCACTTCTTGTGACGAGAACAGGTGAATGGAATGAGGTGAACCGCGGTTATTTATAGTGGAAGAGCTGATCAAAACGGATTCTTTCACCAGTCCTAACACGCCTTACAAAATTCAGTCACAGTGCGGAGTCTGTCTTCCAATCCGAAGAGAGCTGAATCTGACGTCACATTCCCTATATAGATGCGCTTGCATCTGTGCGCAGTGAATGAGTGCGAAATTGTTAGAACATGACAGAAACTACGAAGACAATGAATTGGGGTGGAGACGAGGAGTGATGGCATAGCAGTGGATACTAAAACAACCACAATTCTACTTCCAGAAGAGATCGATTTTAATTGGGCTTTAGCGGATTTTCTCCCTTCACAAGAATTTGTTCCGGTACCAGTACCTTCTCCGCTTTCTCCTTCCTTGCCGTACGTCGAGGACTTTAAACAGAGACAGAAAGAAGAATCGGAGAGATTCTTACAACAGCAGAAAGAAGCAGAACAAACCTTTCTCATTCAACAACAACAGCGAGAAGAAGAGGCAAGAAGGAAACGACAGGAAGAAGAAGAAGCAGCGAAGAAACAAGGTCTAGGAGAGAAGGAGGACGGTAAAAGTCAAATGGTGACGGTACTCTTAGACATTTTGGCAGAGTTAAGGAGTCTGAAAGAAATGTATCAGACTTCTTTAATACGACAGAAGAGAAAAAGACCTCCCCGAACCAAACACTCCAATCCCGTCCAGAGTCCGACTACGCCTAAGATACCTACACTAGTGATTTCGACTAAATCATCGACAGTAGCAGGTCCAGAAGTAGGTCTTGGCCGTGGAAATGGGGTAAGGCAGTTAAAGCTGATTACTTCCCGTTTCTGAGTTTGTTTTATAAACAAAAAAACAAAAAAACTAAACAAAAAAAAAAAAACAAAACAAAAAAAACACCCAACAGTCGTTTTCAGGGCCACCCATTTCTCTCGAAAAGAGACTACTCAATGTTTGCCAAAATCAATTGAAACTCAGATCCCTTTTTTCCTCATGATGTACGTGTGTGAGTGCGTGAATGTAGGTCCTTATTATAAAAATCAAAACCATGAGACACTTACGTTTTTCTTTCGGGTATATTCTCTCGTACAAATTACAATCCAATTTCACAACACAACACTTTAAAAAGTTGATAGACTTCTTCTTTGTCTTTTCACTCTCTCCTTTTTTGAATTTCTTCACTCTCACTGGTTAGTTCCTCTTCTTCCTCACTTTTTTCTCGTCTTCATTTCTTCTCTTTCTGGACGTGTCTGGGTTCTTCCTTTTCGGAGGGTACCTCTTCTTCCTATTCGCAACCCCTCTCTGCCTCCTGCTCCTGCTGTTTCTTAGGGCAGTCTGAAGACCAATGTCCTCTCGCTCGACAATGATAACAGGTATCTTGACCTTTATCTCTTTTGACACCTGTCTTGCTTTGACGTTGTGGACATTCTGAAGACCAATGCCCTTTCTTCTGACAGATATAGCAAGTATCTTGACTTTTATCTCGAAAGGAAGGGGAGTAGTCCGTCGGCTTCTCTGAAGAAAACATTGAAGTTCAATCTGTGTTGGCTCTTCCTTCTTTCTGGTTAGATTGAGAGTGAAATGAATACTTTGAGGGAAGACACTGAACTTTTATATAGGGAAGACTCTGACCTTACATTGATAAATAGGGGACCATAAGCGTTTAAAATGTAGTCATTTGACCTTTTGCAATCAAGCTGAAACGATCGCATCATTTCGTGAAGAAAGGAGAAGAAATTAAGAGACAGAAACGTGACCTATCGCCTAGTACAGTAGCTGAAGTCTTGGCCCAAATCCATGCCAACGATTTTGAAGATGACATGAGTGAGCCAGAATCCAGACTCAGAAAGTGTACGTCAAAGCAAAGTCCACCACCAGTATCACCTAAAAACTACTACCACATTCGAGAAACGGATAAACGCTCCTCTAGAAAATTTAGAACCACAGCACATGTACCCGGTGAAATTTAAATATTTCAAGTCAGACGTACCGCTGAAGAAAACAAAAGAGTTCATCACTGATTTGTGGGATTCTTTATTAACCACACTGAAACGGCAATGTCGAGCCAACGAAGACGATCGCTTGACACTTTCCATTATCACGACAGTCTGAAGTCCCCCGTTTGGATCGAGTTTAGCAGACCATCAGACTTGACACCTTCCAAAGACATCGAGAAGATTCAACACGTACATCAGTACAACGACAAGTTTCACATCACCGATGGAAAAGCGACACTACATGGCCAACGTTTCTCTTCCCAAAGGGACCGGACAACGCAAAAAAGTGTAATTGGTAGACGGCCTTCGCAGTACCAGAAAGAACCTCGTCCTAATTAACAACCCTCAAGACCAGATGTTTTTAGCTCATGCCATCGTGGTGGGACGAACGTATGCTGACAAAAACGACACGGCATAAAGGAAAAAAGACTGGGACAACGTTCGAAAATCGAACCGATCCAAACAAGTAAAAGAACCAGAACTCCTGTTATAGCAAACGGGGATATCTAAAGACACGCCCTGTGGAATTCCTGCAAGACGCCTTGGCTCCACGCTTCACCTTCAAAATGCACCCTCAAGAAGTGCGCGGACCTCTGTAGTTTTGAGGCAAAAATTTCAAAGACGGAAAATACATTCACGTCTATCATCACGATGAACATTTCGATGCCATTACCAGTATCACCTGATTCCAGGGATACAATTATTATTGTGAGAAATGTGACTATGGGTATAACAATCGAGAGCAACACAAGCATTGTGGATCGAAATGTGATGGATGTTTGGCCTCTAAACCCTGTCTTGCCGAAGGACAAAAACGAGCGCATTGCCCAGCTTGTCAGCGCACTTTTGTCAGCCCTACATGTTACCAACAACATCTCAAGACGCAATGTTCACAGCGGAAAAGTACTTGTCAGCTCCTGAGATTGTGCCCTACTTGTGGACAAGGCATACGTACCAATTGCACCAAGGCTCACGTATGTTCAGGAAAGAAACAATGTCACATTTGTCACCAAATCGTGGACATGGAACACGAATGCTACATTCTAAAATACCAACCCCAACATGAGGAGGAAGAAGATGACCACAAGAAGAAAGGCGATTTCATCTTTTTAAATTTCGAATGCATGCAAGTGATCGGCATTCACATTCCTAATTTCAGCGTAGCTTATTGAGCGTGCGAGTAGTGCATCCAAGAACCTATCTTTAGTCATTGCCCTCACTGTAGCAAGATTCCTGGAGGACGTGAAAAAATCTTTTGGAGACCGAACACGTTGGCCAATTTTTCCCAATGGATCTTAGACCCCATCTATGAAACGCGGAGTGAAGAGGACATCGAACATTACGGGGATTGCCATCGCTATGCCACGGTGATGGCTCACAATTTCTCGGGATACCATGGACAATTTCTTCTGAAATACTATACGGAAGAAAGTGCCAAACATCCTAAATTCACTTTGAACGAAGCCAAAAATCATTTCCATGCAAGTGGCACAAGTGCAGTTTAATGATTCGATGAGTTACTTGGCCATGCCTTTGAGTCGAATGCCTAAACATTTGGAACGACAGAAATGGCCAAAGCTTATTTTCCGCAGTTTTTCAATACCGAAGCCAATCAACACGTCGTTCTACCCCATTTGCCTGATGCTCATTACTACAACCCCGACAACATGAGCACCGAACAACGAGAACCTTTCTACGCTTAGTATCATACTCAAGCCTCGGACCCTTTCGACTTTCAGGAAGAAATGTTAAAGTATTCTCGTTCCGACATGGACATTTTACGGCGATGCTGTGGAAAATTTCGAGAATTGTTCATGGAGCACGGAGGGATCCATCCTTCTAAAAAAAAAAGCCTGCACCATTGCCAAAGCTTGTTCCTTAGTGTATCGCAAACGATTCATGCCCGAAAAGACCCTGGCTGTCATACGCCCTCAAACGACTAATTTTGTCAAACGTCAATACTCGGTCAAAGCTCTAGGTTGGCTACATTACTTGTGCGACAAGGAAGACAAATGGATTCAACACGCCGAAACGGAGGAGGCGAAAAGATCATCGGAACGTATTCGGTGGATGGCTGGGACTTAGAAAACCCTAATATCGCGTACGAGTTTAACGGTTGCTTATTTCACGGATGTCCGATCTGTTACCCTCAACAGTACACCCAAAATCAATTTTTGCAACGTACCATGGAAGACTTGTACGAGGCCACCTGTCAGCGGTGCTTAAAGTTAGAACAGCAAAGGATACCAAGTGGTAGAAATGTGGGAACACGAGTACGATCACCGTTTGAAAACCGATCCCGAGTTTAAACGCATCGGGAAAAGTTAAAGTTGTTGGACCGTCTGAACCCGCGGAACAGTTTGTATGTTGGACGGACGAACGCAACCTGTTTGCTGTACCAAGCCGACGAGGAGAAAGGAGAAGAAATCAAATACTTGGACCTGTGTTCGCTGTATCTTTACGTGTGCTAATATTGTCACTTTCCCAACGGGCGTACCAAGCCGACGAGGAGAAAGGAGAAGAAATCAAATACTTGGACCTGTGTTCGCTGTATCTTTACGTGTGCAAATATTGTCACTTTCCCAACGGGCACCCACAATTGCTGACGGAACACAGCGACGTGGAAAACATTCGAAAATATGAAGGATTGATTAAATATAATGTCTTCCCTCCCACGGACATGTACCATCCCGTTTTACCTCACCATTTGCCAGGGAAACTGATGTTTCCCTTGTGCACTACCTGTGCCGAAACACGCAACCAAGACCAACCTTGCCAGCACACCCAGGAAGAACGAGACTTGACAGGAACGTGGGTCAGCATAGAATTGTCCAAAGCTCTGGACCTGGGATACCAATTTTTAGAAGTGTACGAAATTTACCACTTTCCCAAGACAGAACAATACCACAAGGGTGACCAGACTCAGAAAGGTATTTTCGCAGAGTACGTGGATTCCTTTTTGAAGCTGAATCAAGAAGCCAGCGGCTATCCTTCCTGCTGCCACACTCCCGAAGACTATGAGAAATTCAAAAAGAAATACTTGCAACAGGAAAGCATCTCTTTAGATCACGTCGAGAAAAACGAAGTTCGAGGATCGTTTGCCAATGTGATGTTGAATTGTTTGTGGGGGAAAATGGCACAACTACTGTTTTTAGCCAAGACGGAGTATTTGACAGAACCGTCCCGCTACTTCCAGATGATTCACGACAAAACCAAATACATGAAACACGTGAACGTCCTTTGTGAAGACTTGATCCTGGTCAATAAGGAAGAAGAACTGGACTTTGTACAGGACGACGAATTTGGAAATGTCATTATTGCGGCCTACGTGACAGCCCATGCTCGCATAAAATTGTACGAAACCTCACACCAGTTAGGAGATCGCGCGCTGTACTTTCACACGGACCGTTGCATCTACATCGATCGTCTTGGTCACCGTCACCCTTACATCGAAGGAGACCGTTTAGGAGTCTGGACGGACGAGCACATTGACGACAAGATTCTAAGTTTTGCTAGTGGTGCTAAACATTACGGCTACAAATATCGGGACCCCCAAGGAGAAGTGCACACTGAGTTTGAAGTGAAAGGATTGACTCTCAATTAATCACCCCAGTCAAGTGGTGAACTTTGGGGTATTTAAAGAAGCCTCTCAATCTGGAGAGGATCAACCTTTTTGAAGTGACACTTACGAACCTCACAAGATTGTACATTTAGCCACACACCAAATCGTCAGTCAATCTTTGGAGAAAATGTTTCAAATCGTGTACCAGAAGCGAGTACGGCTTCCCAACCACTTCACTTTACCTTACGGACACGTCGATATTGGTCAGCATATAAAAAGGGAAAACGTCCAAGACCAATAGTTCATTGTGACAATAATTGCCAAGCGAGAAATATGAATCCTTTAAACAGACACAATTCATGATCGGTGAATTTCTGGTAGAGATTGATGTTATGCCTTGCGATTGCAGGGATACCGTACGCTGTGACCTCAGTAAAACATCATGGGAACTTTGCTATGACTACTACTACTATTACAAACACCATGGAAAGTAATGATGTGCTTGTCAAACTTGACAGATGCGAAAGCGATGCCACTCTTTATCGCGGACTCTATACTGGTTTTCAATGTCAATGTCATCCTCAACGTGAAACCATGCGGCTACCACCCTACGGATGTCATCCATTCCTGAGCAAACTACTGCAGGTTTCACCGAATCCTCATCAAAATGAACCTGTGAAAGAAGAATATTCGTTCCCTGTGCGTTTGGCTGAATACTGCGACTTTGAAAGTCGATTCCAAACCTTCCAAGGAAAATGGCCTAAATATCTGGGAGGACCTACCCCCGAAGAATTAGCCAGAGTCAAATTTATCTATTCGGGAGAAGGTGATAAAGTCAAGTGCTTCAGTTGCTGTGTGTCACTTCACCAATGGGAGAAGAAAGACTCGGCTCACCTGGAACATGCTCGATGGTCTCCGCACTGTCGCTACCGACATTTAGTAGGACCCCAGTAATATCTTCATGGATATTTTACAAGAGAACATTCGTGGTTTGCCTGTGGAGTTGAGAGAATGCATTTACCAAGAGTTTGTCAAAACACAAGTCAAACGCAAAAAATAATTGCATCCTTTACGTCACCAATGGTTTAACCACTGGTACCTAAATGCTATAAGAGGACTGATTCATTTGAAAACGTTCCAATGGTCAGACATTGATCAACTGACCAAGGGCCAGAAGACTTTGGTTGCTACAGATTCTACTTACATAGTGTCCATGCTACAACTAATTCCAGAGGAAGACTTAGAGGATTACCAAAATCTTTGACGCTATCAATTTTTTTTCTGTGGATAAAAATTCTGTGCGGTGTGTGGTGTGTGAGCTAGTGACTAAACTATTTGGATACGTCGACGGAGCACGATCAGTTCTGTGCAAAAAGTACACTTATTACCTCCGACAATAGAGGGTATACAAATTTGCTACCATGCCACGATCTTTATCATTAGCGATACAACAATTGCCATGGAAGGAAATCAATCACAGTATTCAGACTGTGGTGTATTACCAACGCTTTTTACGAGAACTGTATCCAATGAATTTAGGCCGTCGTGTGGTGTGTGACTTAGTGACTTCCTTTCTGGAATTTCGTTTACCAACCAATTCCTTGTTGGCTCTTTATGATCTGTACTTGCATTACCAACAAAATCATGAGGGTGGTACCTTTAAATGTACACGAGAGGCTCATTCTGTTAAAAACCTTGTGCTTTCATCTCGATACTTCTCTACCTATGAAGGAAAAAAAGATTCGTCAACTTTTAGTCACGAAGATGTGTGTGTGGCTTGTGACTTACATCCTTACTGGCAAGATGTACGTTACTGGAAAACTCTTGGTTTCGAGGCTTGGACAAAAGAAGTGGCAAACTATGCCAAAGATTTGTGTTAATGACTTCCAACGTTCAGTGAAAAAAGTAACTTTAAAACCTGTGTTAACCCAGTGTCAGAAGAAGAACACAACACCGAGAAAAATCACTCCATTCAGGACAGGACTGTCATTGACATGGACATCCCCGAAAATCCATTCCGGGAGAACCCCTATGTGACTGTGCCAAGTGGTGTAGAGACTCTAAGAACATTACCCAATGTTCTTTGGACACCACACCTTCGGCACAAAAAATGTTGTACAGTGACTTCTGTATATTCCACTTTGATCGTTTTGATGTGTATTTTATCGATGTACTTAACCATTTGTCTTTTTGTATTTTCGTCTTTCGTGTTCAATTTTTAAAAAATTTGAAATAAACGTGTCCTGAAAAAGTATAAAAACTCTTGTCTTGTCTGTGCTCGTTTCAAAAGCGACATCCCTTTAACTATGGCTGCCTCTGCTGTCTCTGCTCCGTCTTCCTCCACTTTCAAAGTCATCGACGAAAACTTAGATCGGTCTAGTTGGGAGGCCTTGTATCTTCACCATCCCTTTAACATGTTAATTGCTGGACCGAGCGGTTCAGGCAAAACCGAATTTGTCAAACGTTTGATCGAACATAAAAATCATTTGATCGATAGTCCACCTCGACGCATCGTGTGTGTTTTACAAAGAGTGGCAATCGGCGTACAGTCTCCTGCGAGAAAGTCAAGGCGATCCCGTCGTGTTTGTGGAAGGCATTCCTGACGAAAACGACAGGATCGTATCTGATCCCAGTCAATCCCATCTGGTCATCTTCGACGACATGATAGGAGAAGACGAAGAAGAAATTCAATGTGGTTTACGAGCAAAGGACATCATCGTAATGCCAGTGTCATTTACATCACCCAAAATTTGTTTCAACAAAGTAAAGCCCATCGCACCATCAGTCTCAATGTTCATTACGTGGTCTTGTTTAAAAGTCCTAGAGATAAATCGCAAGTGCAAGTGTCAGCAAAACAGTTAGGAACTCCTTTGCTGACTTCCGCATGCGACGATGCCAATCAAACCTCTCACGCACTCAAACCCCTCACACCTATTTACTCGTGGATTTAAAACTCACCAACCCCGATTATTTGAGATTTTGTACCCATGTGTCTCATCACTGGTTCCAAGACGGAGGGCCTGTCGTGTACACGTCCCCGTCGGCTTTAAAAAATATCTATAAAAACCTAGGACACTTTTGGTCTGTCTCACACATCGTCAACATCCCTTCAGTCTCATCTTCCCGTCAAATTGATTCGTGCCTTGTACGGTATCAGTCGCAAACAAAATCCACAAAAATGTGCTCGTGTCTTAGAAGCCAGTCTCAGAGAAGTCTTACGATGGTTTAGGATGACAGTACGTCAATTACTTCAAGGCATCATTCACATCCCACATCAAACCAAACGCTATTTTTATAGACACAAAGTAGCCTTGACGCAACTGGCAGATCCCCGCATCAACACTCAAACACAAAAGCAAATCATGTTGAAACCTGGAAGTAGCGGTTCTCTAGGAGGTGTCATCATTCGCTCCCTCTTAAAATGGGATCCCAATGCCCCAAAAGTCATCCCCAAGAAAAAAGCCACTCCCCGATACAAACGTTCCCAAACGAAAAAGAAAAGTGGTGTCAAGACTAGGTCACAGCCCCAGAAATAGCTACAGCACGAACTGCAATCGTTGATGACTCTCAGCGATTTGTCAGAAACGGAAACATCGCAATGGTACAGTCAAGTGTTACATGACTTCAACTCTTTCACCAGAAAGCTTTAGACGAAACAGCTGGACCGACTCTGAAAGATTTTAAGACCCTGATGAAAAGTCTATCACCACCACCAACACCACACCCAGTGACCAAGACAGACGCAACCCCGCCGATGCCTGACAAAGAAGAGGCACGAGAAGTCTTTCAAACACCGTCAACGGCTCCCATCCCTAGTAAGATTGCAGCGTCCTTGTTGACCCATTCCCCCACACCTGAACGAGAAGAACTCAAACCTTGGGTTAAAAAGATGATGTCCACTCCTCCTTCGAATGAAGTGAAAAAGAAAGAAGGGAAACCAGAAATGAAAAAAGAAAGCAATACAAAAGGCATCCTATTACCACCACCATCACCACTACCGTCGAATTCTACTCCCGTGGCACGTCGCACACGTAAAGAGATTTACAAACCACCACCTCACTCATCCAGAGTAGCATCAGTGAAGAGTGGGTGACTTATTAAAAAAAAGTCCTGATGTAGAATTTGTTAGCCAGCATTTACTACGGTGCATCCCATCCTGCTGGATACGGAAGAGTTCAGAAATTGTATCGTGCTGCCAAAACCACTAAAAAGTGTCCGTTTACCTCAAGTGCAACGATGGTTACAAGAACAAGACACGTACACCTTACACAAACCCATTCGACGAAAATTTCCAGAAATCGCACCCGAGTGGAGGGCATCGATCATCAATGGCAAGCCGATTTAGCCGATGTCTCTCATTTGGCCACCTATAATCGTGGCTGCAAATATTTGTTTTGTGTCATCGACGTCTTTTCCAAATTTGCCTGGGTCGTGCCATTGACTTCCAAATCGAGCAGTGAGTTAGTGCGAGCACTAAACCTGGTGTTGAAACAAAACGGTTGTCATCTTCTTCGATGGCAAACCGACAAAGACACCTAATTGCTGAACCAAACTTTCCAAAAAGAATTTAAGAAACGAGACATTCATTTTTTCACCACCGAGAATCCCGAAACCAAAGCCAGCATAGTGGAACGTTTTCAACGCACATTGAAAGAACACATGTGGAAATATTTTACGCATCAACACACTCTCAAGTACATCGACGTCTTACCGCACCTGGTCAAAGCGTACAACCAATATTATCATCGGAGCATCGGATGTGTGCCCCAAGAAGTGACACCCGACAACGAAGTGACCGTCTTTGAGCGCCTATTTGGTCCGTCCCCGACTGTGGCTGTCCCCAAGAAAGGCGAAGTGTTGACGACGGGAGATTGGGTGCGCATTGGCAAAACCAAACGCACTTTCGACAAAGGTTACTTACCATACTCGACGAACAAATTGATTCGTGTCACTGGACGAGTGCGCGGTCGCCATCATACCGTCTATAAATTGGAAGACATGAACGGGGAGGTGTTAAAAGGAACGTTTTACTTGCCCGGGTTACAACGCGTGACCAAAAAGGAAGACGACGTGTACGACATCGAAAGCATTAAAGAACGCATAAAGTGGGAAAACGACGTGTTAAAGAAATGAAAGAACGTTGGAAAGGATATACTCCCAGTTTTAATTCCTGGATCGACGGTTCGCAAGTCATCGACTATAAAAAGAAGTAACCATCATGCCCTTAAACACAACCTTAACCACGACAGTAACCACTCCTTCTCCTAGTTCATCTCTGCAAGATCTACAAAAGCAGCCTTTGTGGGTGTGATGTGGCAAACGTGTCCCTAAAACGCAAATCGTTTTTTGCTGCAAATCTTTGTGGTGTATTGTGTCATCGGTGCTGCCATTGCCAATCGGAGTTTGCAACAAGGAGACAAATAATTGTGGACAATTTTACTGAAGAGCTGCATCGGTTACCTTCTCAATCCTCCGCAATCCTTCCCTGAACGAATCTAACGGTAACAACGGGAATCTTGCGACCAACGTCAGTCACCATCCCAACAGCCACAATAACAACAACCTTCTCTTGGACACTCCTCTGACCTCCAGTGGCCTCTCGGACAGCAGAACTCTGGAATTATGAATAACCAATTTTGCTTAACTTTACCCAGTGACAGTTCCATGGATGTGTTTCCCCACAATACTTTGTACTGTTTCACGGCCAAATTACCTCAGGCCATCCAATTGGATCACGAATCCCATTGGGAATTGGCTTTAGCCGAAATGATCCACCCTACACAAATCAAAAACATTACTGAAAATCAAAAAACTTTTGAGGACAAAGTTCTGAACGACCAAGTAGAACAATACTTGAATGAAAACGAAACAGTAGATGCCTCTATGAAACAAGCAGTGTTGCGCGATACTCCACGGTACATCTATATGTTGAAAATTTCAGCAGGCTATTATTTTAACGGTCAACATCTGGTGGACACGACTGTTCCAAATTGAATGCACTGTTTGGCAAAGCCTTGGACAAAACGAAACGAAGTGTCACCCTCGAGTACCATAAAGCGGCTCGTCGTCTACTGATGAAATTTTTGGATGCCAAAATGTTGTCCATTACATTTTGTCCTGAATTGTTTGACATTTTGGGTGGAGATCTCAAGAAGATCAAGGGTTCATTCATACCACCCATCACCAACAACTTCAATTTTTTCGTTACCCTGTAGAACTGAACCAAGGATTAAATTTGATCTTTGTTTACTCTGATGTTGTGGAGTACAATGTGGTGGGACACACATCCGCACCGTTACTGCAAGCCATTCCTTTCAAAGCGGATTCTGCCACGACCGCTGACGATGAAGGTGGAAACACCTATCACGTTCACCGCGAATTTGTACTCCCTCACCATTTGCCCGTCAGTAAGTCGTATTTTGACCGTGTCAACATTGGTATAAAAAGAGATCTGGGACAAAATATTCCATACTCCAAAGGGAAAATCACAGTGAAACTCCATTTTCGAAAAAGATTCTCTAACGACTTGTAAGTCATGTATCCTGTGTACCGAGGAGTCGCTCGACAGCGAGGACATGGTTTAGGAAATACGCTGAAATCTGCCTTTCGTTCGGTGGCCCCCGTTTTGAAACCGATGGTGACACGAGGATTGCACGCCTTACCGCATTGATGCAAGACAAAGAATTTCTCCAAAATGTCATTATCGACAAACAAAACCCCAAAGAAGCCTTCTTGAGAGCAGTCAAAAATGTCTTGCTTCAAATTGGAAAAAATATTTTGGGTTGACGAGAAATTCCTATAAATACACTGGACGCTACCCAGTCAGGCATTCCTTCTTCCCTGACACCACAGCAAGGACAAGGTAGCAAGAGACCACGAAGCCACCAGTCCCGAGGACTTCACACACAGAGCTAGAAAGACCAAGAAAAGAAGAACTGTCCGAGAATTAGACGTTTTTGATTATTAAATAAAAGAGACAGAAAATGATGCTCAGAGAGTCTTGCTCATGTTCCAAGTCGGACCTGGATCTGTTTGTCATGCCACCCACTATGATGACGATGCAAGAATCCCAGTGGGTAGAATTTCATCCCATCTCCTCTTTGACGACCTCAGCCCCTATCGAATTTGAAATCAAAGGACAACCCGAAGACTGCATCGATATAAATATCAGTTACTTGTACCTTAAAGTCAAAGTGATCAAAACGGCCTACACCGCTCCGGGAGCCGATGCTAGAGTAGCTCCTGTCAACATTTTCATGCATTTCTTGTTGAGTGAGTTGGATTTGTACTTGAATAACAAACTAATCAGCTGCAGCATGGATACTGACCCTTACCGAGCGTAAACCTCTTGACGTACGGAAAAGATGCCAAGAACACTCATCTGGATGCTTGCGTCGTATGGAAACCTGACACAGCAGGCGAGGACAAGTTTAATGACGCAGTCATGACAGCAGCTGACGATCCTCACAATACCAGGCCCTTCGAACGTAAGTTTGAAGAGAAGAATTACTTGAGATTGTGCTTGTACATATACGAAGCCACGGGACAGTTAGGGACCAACACCATCTACGGCATTTCGTACGATGATTATTAGGCAGGAGGCTAAGCTTTGTGGGCTTTTGATTTCACTCCAGACCAAGGCAGCGACGAGGGACATTTCCACCCTATAAAATCCGGTCAACTGCGTGTGGAATTTCAGTTTCCAGAAGCTCTACCCAACATGGTGAACGTGATCTTGTATGCCGAATTCGACAACACGCTAGAAGTCAATCGTTTGAGAGCAGTCATTCTAGACTGTTAGAAGTTATGGAAGACACTTATTCCTCTTTGTAGAGTGGAGACTCTTTGGAAATGGAATGGAACGATATCTTGGAAGGAGAACCCAAAGAGAAAGACGAAGAGGTGATTGTAATGTCCAGATCGCCAGAGACAGAACAACATTTAGTGTCCTGTTTTGACAAACACCTGGCAGAAACTATTGCAGGGTTGCCCAAGAAAGATTGTTATGGATGTCAAAACGATTATCCCAGTCAAATTCAACACGATAAATGCCTAACGACGAGTGAAGAAGAAAATTTGGACGAGTATCTGGATGATGCTTAGGGTCTTATCTCGGAAGAAGCAGTGTTGTATCAGTGGAATAAAGACTTGCGGGATATTTCCTCCCCTCCATTGACTGCTCTATAGATCCATCGCATAGAATCTCTCTTGGCACAGAGTATGGAGACGAAGCGAAGAGACGTTTACTTGACAGAGATTTTCAAGCAAAAAGTCAGGATTGAATTTGTGACTTATCATTACCTGTGAAACAAGAAAAAAAAAGCAATACAAAATGAATACCTGGGAACTTTATTACCTTTTGAAAAACAGTTCATTCACCGCTTCTTGGAATCCTGTCGTGTGCGCTAAAGATGAATTTCCTCATCGCAAACCTCAAGACCATCAAGCTTATGTCATCAAGACGGACGACATTCATCTTCCAGGAACCCACTGGGTAGCCGTCTACTTTCCCACGATATTTGTGTGGAGTATTTTGATTTGTATTGATTACCACCTTTGGAAGACGTCATCATTGACTTTATGAGAAGAAATGTCCAGACGACAAGATTCAATAATGTGAAATTACAAGGCACAGATTCCATGGTGTGTGGACACTATTGTCTGTATTTTCTTCATCAACGCAGTCTTGGATATCCTTTAGAACATTTAGTGACTTATTTTAATCGTGACTCTTCTAGAAACGATGAAAAAGTAGATGGATGGTTTTGTGACCATTTTGGATATCTCTTGTCTTTAGCTAGGAAACAACGTGTATATCAATGGCTAAATGACCTCCATCAGTGGAAGTCTAACTTGACTTCACAACGTTGTCAACCTTGTCAAAAATGTGTTATTCAAAAACAAATGTGCTGATGTTATATTGTTTGTTGGGGTTTTGGTTGAATAAAAATGTTGTCAAATTTATTGTCTGTGGTTTGTTTTAAAAAAAATTGTATCACTGTCTATGCTCTTTGACTTCTCTCTATCCCTCACCATGAGATGAGCTATAGTGTTCCTACCAACACAAAAAAAACTGTAGTAATGTTTACTATCACGTCCGCGCTTGAGACATATAAAACAGGGCGGTCTCCAGTCCGACCATCCATTGTTAATGCGTCAACCTGTGAAGATGACTTCAAGACTAGCAAAGCTGAATAAACTACATGTTCATTTGCATCGTGTCGGCGAAGGCCTGATGCCAAAACCTGAAGAGACTGAAAATGTCAGGATGTTGAAAGTGGCACAAGACCTGATAGAAGAGGTCTTCAGAGAAGAAAAAAAAAAGGAGCAAGAAGAATGGACCTAGAAGTACAGACTTCAGGAACAGCAGAGAAAGCATCAACAGCCGCAGAAGCCAGACAGAAGTTTTTTCGACTGTCGAGTAGACACTAAGGAATTCTCCTTCTCCTTCCGAAGAAGCAGGCCCTATCCTGTGGTCAAACCTGCAGCCAGACGGAGACACAACCTTAGACGATATGAGATTGCCACAACCCCAAACAAAAGAAAAACAGCCGTTGTCAGTGAACCCCAAAAATCTAAAAAAGAGATAGTAGTCAAATTACTAACAATTCGTGTATTTGTGTTTGTCTGTAGGTAAAAATAGAAGTCTGCCTATAAACACTTCGTTTCCCTGACTTTTAGGATGGGGTGTGTGTATATGTGTGTGTGTGTGTGTGTGTGTGTGTGTGTGTGTGTGTGTGTGTGTGTGTGTGTGTGTGTGTGTGTGTGTTGTAGGGTTGTATGTATGGATGGTATTAAAGTGCGTTTCTAGGAAAAAGTGAATGTGAGTGTTTCTTTTAGGTCCGCGCGTTCCATTTTTTGGTTATGGTGTGGGTATTGTTAGTTTTTGTTTAAGGGGTGTTTTCCTTTACGTCCGCGCTTCAGGGATATAAAATGTTGCGTTCATCAGACCTTAAAGTACATATTGTGAAAGACCAAAACCAGGATTCAAGGCCATCATCAAGCTACCTGGGTTACTCTCAGCCACAACAACAACAGAAATCCAAACCGAGCTAAAAAAAAAAAAAATCGAATGTTATCGAGCTTTCAAACTTAAAAATCAGCATGGCACGGAAACATCAACAATATTGCTCGAATGCACGTGCCCCCCACCCACATCAATCAAACTTGGACCAAATGGAAGGACAGTAATGCTTCAAAAATACCTCAACAAGCCCCGGTACTGTAGCAACTGTCAGAGATGGGGGCATTTCACAAAAGCCTGTAGACGACACAAGCGGTGCCACAAATGCGGCGAGAATCACCAGGACGCATGCAAGGCAGAAACCTTCAAATGTGCCAATTGCAGGGGACAGCATGCCCCATACTCCGATGACTGTCCCTACACCAGAAGGGAAAAAGACATCATCAAGACAATGAAGGAAAAAAATATCAGCTATAACCAAGCTGCAAAGGATCTTCACAACACAAAACCTAAAAACAACACGCCAACAACCATTCGAACTCCAGCATCATCAATCAGACAACAGGAACACAACGCCCCCAACCTACCCAACAAAGGCCCTGTGCTAACAAGGGATAAAAGAAAACCTCAGTATAAAAACAATAATAGACCAGCACTACTCCCAACACCGCCAATCACATTAGCACCAACACCACCAACCAAGATAAACCGAACTAGACACCGAACACACGACACGCGACAACTCCCTGACCACCAGCGACAACAAAAAACCCAACACCGAAACCAAGAAGTGTTACAACACCACACTACCCAACACCAACACTTCCGGCAACAGACGCGACCAACAAAGAAGTGGAAGGATGCAACGACACAATTATGGAACACGACCAAAACAGACCGAGAAATACCAACTATACAAACAACGGTTCACAATTCATCATATGGCAGTGGAACTGCAGGGGACTAATTGCAAACCAGGGAGAACTTTAATTAGCCATCAATGCAGAAAACAACAAACCGGATATCCTATGCCTACAAGAAACCCACCTAAATCAGAACAAAACAACACCGAAAATTAAAGGATACGACCTCAGCTTCTACAAATACAGGACCGACTGGAAAAAAGGAGGATGCATCGCCATTTACATACACAACACTCTCAACAACATCACAGAAATCAATAACACCACGAACCCTACCACCAACACAATCGAACATCAAGGAATTATGCACAACATAAACTGGGGAAGCGACCATACGGACACCAGAGCGAAAAACATCGACAAATACGCCAGAACCAACCAAATGATAATACTCAACACAGGCACCCCCTCTAGGATAATGTTCAGCCATAGACCTCACCATAGCGACACCACTCATTGCTCAGATCACTGAATGGGAGGTCATGCAACAAAGTACACTTGGTAGCGACCATTTCCCTATTCGCACAACAGTTTACCTACACAACCCTAAGGAGCAACAAACCAGCATACCAAAATGGAAAACTAATAAGGCAGACTGGGTTCACCTTCCAGACCATCCTAAGGACAAAATATATAGAGGACCTACAAAGTGCTGACACAACCCTTTACTACAACAACATCACTCAAGCAATCAACGACGCTGCACAGGAAAGTATACCTAAAACAAGTGGAAAAACAGGAAAAACGACTATCCCATGGTGGAATGAAGATTGCACATCAGCCCTAAAAGCAAAAAAGAAAGCACTAAATCGCTTCCTACATACCAAACTCTCCACCGACTTCATCACCTACAAACAAATGGAAGCCAAAGCAAGAAGAACAATTAAACAAGCCAAAAAAGCCTCTTGGCAAACTTACTGCTCAACACTCAATGACTCCACTCCCACGAAAGAAGTCTGGAATAAAATCAAAGCCATGAAAGGTAAGACCCTCAAAACAACACCCCAGATAACAGGAGCAGAAACTAACAAAGAAAAGGCCGAACAATTAGCACAACACTTTGCACTCTCGAGTAGCAACAGTAATCACACCCAAACCTTTATGCTACAACGCCAAGAGGTGGAGCGAAAATACCCACATCTCTTTAAGGACCAGACTGCGGAAATAACCAACGAGAAATCACCGCTCAACGACAACTTCCAACTGCAAGAATGGCACAAAGCGCTCCGCCACAAGAAATCCACTTCACCCGGAGAGGATAATCTTGGCTACAAAATCTAAAAACACCTACCTGACAACATGCAACGGATTATCTTCGATTTAATCAACCTCATCTGGAACACTGGCAACATACCCACCACCTGGAAGCAAGCCATTGTACTAGCGATTCCAAAACCAGGAAAAGACCCCAAACTTACCTCATCCTATCGCCCAATTTCACTCACCAACACCATCTGAAAAATTATGGAGACGATGATCAACAACAGACTCCTACACAATCTCGAACGAAACCATCTACTCACGGAAAATCAAAGCGGATTTAGGCCCAAACGATCTACCATAGACCAACTCACCAGACTTGAAGCCGACATCAAACTCGCTTTCAGCGCACCAAGGAAAAAGAACCGCCATCTCATAGCCATATTCCTCGACCTAGAAAAGGCCTTCGACCTAGTATGGACCAAGAGGCTAATTCCCAAACTCAACCAATATGGAATAACAGGACAAATGCACCGCTGGATCTCCAACTTCCTCACAGGAAGACAATTAAGACCCGGGTAGGGGAGGCATACTCCGAAACATACACATTGGACAACGGAACCCCACAAGGAAGTGTGATAAGCCCCACTCTATTCAATCTTATGGTCAACAACCTAGGAGAATACCTACATAGCACCATCAACCTATCTCAATTAGCGGATGATAGCGGAATCTGGAAAGCAGGAAACCCCAACAACAGAAACCACATCACACAGATACAACAAAGACTGGACGACATCACCAGATGGGCGAATAACTGGGGCTTTAAAATCTCAAGTACGAAAACTGTCGGAATGCTCTTCTCCCGCCCCAACAACCGAAAACCCAAATACCCGCAACTCTACCTACAAGGCACACCCATCCAGTTCGTAAAACAAACCCACTTCCTGGGACTACTACTAGATGAACAACTCACATGGAAACCACACATAGAAAATCTCATCAAAAAATCACAAGAAGACATCAACTTGCTGAAACACCTCAAATGAACTACATGGGAAGCTGATCAACCCACACTTCTTATGTTATACAGATCATTAATTAGATCAAGATGGGACTACGGCTGCCAGGTCTACGCATCTACCAACAGCAAACTGCTATCCAAACTGGACTCTCTTCCATACAAAATTCTCCGTCTATGTACTGGAACACTACCCAACACATCATTTCAAGAGTTACAAATACTAACAGGAGAACTACCCCTACAACTACACAGAGAGGAACAAATCCTAAGACATACCATCAGGAACTCAATACACAGTGACGCAAACCCAACTAAGGCGCTAACTAAGCTATGCGAAAGATCATTCAATCAAAAGCTTGTACCAAACCCACCAGCAAGCAAGAAAGTCCATACCCTCTGAGCAGAACTCCAATTAACTGACATACAAGCGGAGCAACGGCAAATCCAGGACCCCACCCCGTGGAGAAATAATACTCCAAACATCAACCTCACAGCACAAACATTCGGAACCAAACAACAAAATCTCTGCAAGATACTACTTGACATTCAAAAACTACTTCAGGACCAATATACGGAATACACTAAAATATACACGGACGGATCAAAATCCAAGGAACCTAACAGAACGGCAGCAGCAATCGTGGTACCAGAACAACAAATACAAATTGGAGCTCGACTTTCAGATGACTGCTCCATCTACACAGCCGAATTTTGGGCAATCAACGAAGCACTGAAATGGATCAAAACTCAAACCCAGCAGCGCCATGTTATCATCACGGATTCTCTCAGCGTCCTCAAAACCGTAGAATCAGGTGCAACACGAAGCAGAGCAAATATGCTCGAGGAAGTGATGCAACATATTCGAGAACTCGAGACAAATCAACACACCATTGAATTCCTCTGGGTGCCATCACACATAAACCTCCCCGGGAACGACAAAGCGGACAGTGGCAAAAAAGAACCTCCACAACAACGAAACACACTCCCTCACCTACAGCGTCCAAGAACTCTACAGTCAGGTTAGACAGAAAATAAACACAAAATGGCAACACATATGGAACAACTCCAACAAGGGAAGGAATCTCCACCAACTACAAAAAGAAGTATCCAGGAAAATCATTACCCCAAAGGACATGGAAGTTAATGACTTAAGGATTATCAACAGAATCATGACAGGAAAAACACTACTGAAAGGTACCTCAAAGACCAAGAGAACCAAGCAGCCAACTGTCCTCACTGCCCAATAGCAGAGACGATCGACCACATATTCAACACATGTGCCACCTACAATGTGCAGCGGAACAGCCTCCAAGAATACCAGAAACGCATTGGATCACCAACAACATACCCAGAGATATTGGATAAGACCAAGAACACAAATATAGAACTTACCTACAAAAACGTCATCTCGTACCTAAAGGAGATCCAAAAATATGGTCACATATAAACAAAAAGGAAAACACCAGCAACACAATAAACCAGGACTATGACAATGAGCCTAGACCCACGGCTCAGAGACAAGCACTACCAGCCGTCCAACACGCCAGCACCCACTTATCCTACTAACCTATTAAACAGTCTATGGCAAAACGCCAGGTAAAAAACAAGTCCCCAAACCAACCAACCTATATATATATATATATATAT
>JAECUM010028382.1:0-32381 GCA_016617855.1 Megalonaias nervosa | reverse complement strand
GTAATTTAATTACTTGTGTGTTAGTTTTAAATTTCTTGTTTATTTTATTTTTAATTCATTGCATGTTATTGTAATGATAACTTTATTCACTGGATTTGACATTTTTCCAGAAAATTTAGTTTAGTTCTGTTAAACCTGATAAACACGCAGTAGTTTGAAACTTTGTATCTTTTGCTGACCTAGATTCGGAGCCAGTTTCATCTCTGTAGTAAACAACTTTTTTAAATATTTTTTTATTATTGAATCTTATAGTAAGATTCGTTCAGTACAACCGAATTCTTTCATGGCGGACGTGACAGCTGGCATATAATGTTACTACGTTGCTTGAAAGGACGTGATCACGTGACCTATCAGTTGGGTTAAAACTGACGTATCATAGTGATTTTTAGTGAGTCGTAATTCATACCTTCGGGCTCAAAGGTATTTCTGTTGTTGCCAGTTTTAATTGAATTTTTTATTTAAAATAATTTATTTACCCTGGAAAATACTTGTGCTCATCAGAATTCTTGGACAAAGACATTTACTGAAAATTATTCGAAATTCTAAAGCCGGAATATTATTCTTAGTGATTCAACAAGGAACTGTCGACACGACAACACAAAACAGGTTATAGAAGTCGTCATCGCCTTCCATCTTAGAACTTCATCGGGATTCGAACTTTGATTCACTTAGAACTTTTTAGTGATATGACTTATATTGTTAATTATTGGATTAATTTTTGGGTTTGATTCATAAACCGTAAGTTCTTTTTTTATATTTTTATCTTGCTTTCTAGGGAAATAAATTATTTTGTTAAATTTACAAAGCCTGTTGGCTTCACTCTTTTCTTTATTACTTTTGTACGAGCCTAGATACGTAACAATATATATATATATATATATATATATATATATATATATATATATATATGAAGTATATATATATATATATATATATATATATATATATATATATAATATGTGTATTTGTTAAAGTATGCATTTCAAACTTACATCGTGTACATAAATACCATTTCTCAATTGAACAGAGATGCACTATAAATTTTGTTTTACATCTTCGAACCACACCAGTGGTTAACATAGATTATTTTTAAATACGGGTGTAACTGTATTAAAATAATATTTTTTCCCATCTAAGTTGCAAAATAAGTTTGTTGTATTTGTGGTAACTATAAAAGTTTAGGAGAGCAGCGGTGGACGACGAATATGGGAGAAAAAAAATCAGGTAGGCGATAAGAAGAATGGGAATCTTAAGTATGCATTTTATCTTTAGTAAAAAAGATTAGTAAAAGATGACTCCAGCGTAAGTGAATCGACACACAGGCAAAACTCTATTCATATAGAAAGTGTATTTTTTGTGTGATATTGTCAGATTAACATAAATTTCGTAACAAAACACACACACGCACACACAGATATATATGTATATATATATATAGTACCCCATGTTTTTAAGTGTTGTAATATGGGTGAATAATTTGGCCTATTTCACACTGATAACCGGGACTTGTTGCAAAACATAACTAAACAAATCTATAAAAGATACAAAGATTATGTATTTTGTTTGTCATCTAGTCCTCGCGTGCATGAAATTTACCACTGTGTTTAAAGTACACCATGTACCTGACATTAATTATGCACACACACCCCCTGAATGACACATCAGTTTTTCCGTAGAGGTGACTTAATTGAATTAGGTCATGTAGGTACACTATTAGGAACAGACAGAAAGTAAAGTCTTTACAAGAATCCGATAAAGCGTACGTAATAATATGATTCTTTCAGTGGCAGATAACGCTAGCCTTGGTTTAAAATGGTCCAGTCCATTGAATTGCTTCGTCGACACGAATTATAAATGCAAGGGAGTATAAATATACTGAATGTGTCGTTGCTTTTTGATAACATTATTTAATAGAAATAAAAAAATCCCCCCAAAAACAAAGTTTGGCACCCTCGTGAACGGAAGCATTGCTGATACAGCGATACTTGTGGTATGGATATAGACGTCAATGAGATTGCATACAAAGATACAGACATCGGATTTGACGTTAATCCGTTTGAAATTGAGTACATTTAATTTTGCTGATTTGGCCATACAATGTATGATTTAGTAATATGACAAGCATCATACAATGTCATATATGATACAGTCCCAAGACATACACTATGCAATATCATGTATAATACAGTCCTAGAAAAAACACCATACAATATCATGTATGATACAGTTCTAGGACAACACCATAGAATATCATGTATCGTACACTCCTAGGACAACACCATGCAATATCATGTATGATACAGTTCTAGGACAACGCCATACAATATCATGTATTGTACAGTCATAGGACAAACACCATACAATATCATGTATGATGTAACCATATATAAAAAATACGATTACTATGTGAATCTCCACTTTCATAGAATATATCAGTATATCCTATCGGAATATAGTAGTATAGCCTATTGTGTTATTGGTATTACCTATTGGAATATATTATTATAGCCTATTGGAATATAATAGTATAGCCTATTGAAATAAAACAGTATAGTCTATTAGAATATAGTAGTATAGCCTACTGGAATATATTAGTATAGTCTATTGGAATATATCAGTGTAGCCCAGGGGTCGCAAACACGCGACGCGAGGGCTGCATGCGTCCCGCCAAACCGTATTCTGTGGTAAGCAAAACTATTGCGTCACAAGGTGTCATGAGAGATAACAAAGGTGGCGCGGCCTTTGGCCCTCGAAAATGCCCTCACGAGGCCCTCAGGGTGGTTTGAGTTTGAGACCCCTGGTGTAGCTTATTAGAATACGGTAGTAAGGCCTATTGGAATATAGTAGTATTACCTAATAGAAAATAGTAATATAACCGTGATAGAATATCGTTGTATAACCTATTAGAAAATATTTGAATAACCTATTAGAATCCTCTGTGAAAGGTATCTGCAGCATCAACAGGACCTCTATCATATCTTCATTGACTTCAAGAAGGCTTTCCACAAGATATGGCATACAGCCTTATGGGCCACCATACCGATATACAACATAAATAGAAAACCAATCAACTCCATAGGAAACTTTGATGACAAGGCGACAAGCGCATATCTCGTCAATGGCAACATAGGAGATTAGTTCAGAACCACAGTTGGAGTCAAAAAGGTGTTCCTTCTCTCACTCACTCTCTTCAACATCTACGTGGAAGGATCATGTCCGATGCCTTGGAAGACCATGAGGGCAGTGTCAATGCTGGAGGCACAACAATCAGCAGCCTGCGCTTCGTTGATGATACTGACTGCTTAGGAACTCGAAACCTTAGTGAACCGCCTCAAGCAAGCGTCACTAAGGTATGGGATGGAGATCAGCGATGAAAAGGCCAAGCTAATGACAAGCAAGTGACACACAAAAGGATTATAAGATTGGATGGGCAGAAGCTGGGCATCGTGACAAGCTTCAAGTACCCAGGTGCTATAAGCTCTGATCAAGGTTCAAATCTTTCCAGGATTGTGCAGACACACTGCTCTGGCTGGACTGAAGCCTATTTGGAAGGACTGCAAGATCACGCTTGGGTCCTAGATCAAGCGTATACGCTCCATCGTCATGTCGATATTCCTGTATGCATGTGAGACATGGACCCTAACAGCAGAAGTAGAGAGAAGAATCTATGCCTAGCGATGGGATGTTATTGAAGGATCATCAACATCTCATACTTAGACCATGTCTCTAATGAGGAGGTGCGCATTAGAATCCAAGGTGCAACTGGACCATATGAAGATCTGCTTACCACCATAAAGAAACGTCAACTAAGATGGCATGGTCACGTCTCATGCTCATCTGGTCTGTCAAAGTCAATCCGACTGGGGACAGTGACACGAAAGAAAAAAACGAGGCAGACAGAAGAAGAGATTGGAAGATAACATTAATGAGTGGACATGAATGGGCTTTGCCAAGTCGCAAAGAACAGTGGAGAACAGGGCAAAATGGAGAGAGATTGTCGCAAAGTCATCAGTGGCGTCCCTACAACCAGCCAGATTACGGGAGAAATGAAATGAATGAATGGCCTAAAGCACTATAACATATTAAAAACAGTTATTATTGGCTAACACACACACACACACACACACACACACACACACACACACACACATATATATATATATATATATATATATATATATATATATATATATATATATATATATATATAATTTTTTTCGCTGAGAGACGGGGAAACGAGCACCCACACATAAAGCCAGTAACGAAAAAACAAAAATCTTTATGTTTTGTTTTTGTCTTTGGTAAACATTTTATTTGCATTGGACTCTTGTACATTTGATGCATTTGTTTATTTTTCCTGCATTAAGACTGTACAACAGTGACCTATATTTATGTTGACACCTACAAAATCAAACATCACCTACATCAAACACTATCAAGTGGGAAAGATAAAAATAAGTAATAAAGTAAATGTAATTTCTTGCCCACGTGACTTTTGACCTCTGTCCATTAACCTTTTACCTCCACCATAACCTCTGACCATCAACCCAGGTCAATGGTCCTCAACATTTTACTAAAGCAAAAGTAAGCAACTGCCTCCTTATAGAAACCTCAGCTTATTGGTCGTCAGATTTTAGGAGTCGTCAGATTTTAGGAGTCGTGTGTCTGAATTTACTCTTAATATACTTAGTAAGTGTAATAAATAAAATAAATAAATAAATAAATAAATAAATAAATAAATAAATGTGCAAACTTACCAAATTGTAAAACAAGTCCAAGAAAATTACACCTTCTCATGTTCTAGCAGTCTATAAATGCATGGACTAAAGGAACATATGTAGTGTCCGTTGGCGATTATATATCTACTGTATAGGTATTTTCCTCTAGACTGACTGAATATTTAGCCATACATTAATCAAATTTAGGCCTGTCATAGAATAACTGTAATCTACCGCCCATATTTTTGACCAATATGCGCATAAGTAATTTCAATGCTTGAAATGAAATAGGCTTTTGTATATACCCTAACAGATCTCGCACCAAATTTCAACGCTATACTGTATATACCCTAATAGATGTCGCACCAAATTTCAACTTCATGCGGAAGATTACACATTAAAAATAGACCTCATCGATTCAAAACTCACATGTCAGTTTCTTCCGCAAATGAACTTTCCAGGTCCTGGTTAGTATGTTTTTAAGGATCGTCGATTCTAGTTGGATATTTTGAATCGACACTTGTACAGACATGTATGGCGTTTAAAGAAATGAGACGATGCACTACAACGAGCAATAAAAATAAGCTTCTATTGTTAACAGCCTTTCATTCCAACCAGTGAAGAGAGGCTGAACACTTTCATCCATACAATATGGCTTCTGTTTATTCATATTGGTATTCCGGGTAAATTGGTCACGTGTTTACGTACTTGATACCGGAGAGTTGGTGTATTGATAATCCTTTGTAGCGATACTGACGGTCACTACGGCATTATCTAATTAAAGCATTTTATCTCACGTATTGTTGAATGCTTTCAAATACCTTAGAGAAATTGAAGCTGAAATACTATAGAGAAGTTGAAGCTGAAATACCATAGAGAAATTGAAGCTGAAATACTATAGAGAAGTTGAAGCTGAAATACCAGAGAGAAATTGAAGCTGAAATACTATAGAGAAATTGAAGCTGAAATACTATAGAGAATACAGTGATTGACGTAATGCATTTTACAAATTAAAGCCTTGGCTAAAATGTAAAAGAATAATTGAATGACAGATAAAAAAAAAGAAAACACACCTATGATCTTATTATTTCTTGTCCGATTTTCCCCTGTTCAGTTCATATTCTAATTTTTCGGGGATGGGGTAGGCTCCTTCTGTCTTAATTTCTTTTGCTTCGTTCGTTCTTTTTCTTTTACTTCTTGTACGTTTTTTATTTGGGATTTTCATTAGTCTTCTCAAGCCTTTAAAGCAATAAAAATGACTTTTGTTCCGTTGTGCCTAAAAGCCTAATCGCCCTCAAAGTCCTTGCGCGAACAGCTAACAATTAATTAGATAACGAGGCCGATACATCTAACAATTAATTAGATAACGAGGCCGATACACCACAATTAATTAGATAACGAGGCCGATACACAACAAAGTTCCAAGTAGTCAGGACTAGTCCATTGATTTTATTAAATATTAAATATGCAGCAGAATTTCACTGAAGCCTGTGTTTTTAAATGTCTCCAATACAAGTTGTAGCAGGTGCCCTTTTAGAGCAGGTGACATTTATATACAGGCATAAATACAATATCAATACGTGGGACTTCTTTCAACTGGCATGTGTAGTCAAGTGCCCTCTAAACCTAAAGCCTAAATGTAGCTTAAGGCTGGTGCATTAAACGGAATGGCATTATAGACTCCATCCTACCATTCAGATTACAGCTGACAATGACAGCTGACATCTAGATCCATAGCGTTATAGCCTCCATCCTATTATTCAAATTACAGCTGACAATGACACCAGACGTCCAGATCAACAGCATTATAGTCTCCATCCAATCATTCAAATGACAGCTGACAATGACAGCTGACACATACATCCACTGCACTATAATCTCCAGCCCCACCATTCAAATGACAGCTGACAATGACAGCTGATACCTACATCCACTGCACTATAATCTCCAGCCACACCATTCAAATGACAGCTGACATCTAGATCCATAGGATTATAGACTGCAGCCACATTATTCAAATAACAGCTGACACCTGGATCCATAACACTACAGCCTCCAGCCCCCTCCCCATTGAAATGACAGCTGACAATAACAGCTACACCTGGATCCATAGCACTATAGCCTCCAGCCCTACCATTCAAATGACAGCTAACACCTGGATCCACAGCACTATAGCCTCCATGATGGCTGTCGAACTTAACTTGAACTATTCTATGCTGTTCCCATTAAATATGGCTAAATTTTACAAGCCATACAGTACTCCGTTTTATTCCAACACTTTAAATATATCTCTTTCTTTTCAAAAGTCATTGCGGAAATTCACCAAACCTGGTACACAGGCTGCCTATGCAGTGGCCCTCTGTGTGAGGGATATTACTTTGGGAATTACTAATGGAGTCACTGGAAAGGGCTTACAGATCGAATATACGACATTTGGTAGAAGCTACCATATGTGAGCATTTGAAAGAATTTGTGTTTAAAAATAGATCGTCATACAAGTGGAAAACAGATAACTAATATGGTGCGTCATTATCATGTTTTGTTGAGAATATATTATTACTGAACAATCGAAAAGCATTTTCCAGGTATTTAAGAAAAAAATCTTTTCTTCTTTCCAGCTGCTGAGTGTTGATATCATCTCTGATATTATTGAGCAATAACAAGATTTTTCAAAGTGGATGTCAGATAGGATCAACTAGACATCATTTAAAGCATTTTGGTGAAACCCCATGTCAGTACAAACATGCAATCAGATTCTTGGTACCTAAAGACATTCAAGATTAATAGAATTCATTCGGACCATTCTATACTTTAGGACATGTGATAGAACATTTAGGATTGTGTGATACTTAATTCATAGGGAAATATGGAAATAACAAATCATTTGTTACATTATACGTAACTGCTGGTTTCGCTTCGTTCTTTTACATAGCCTAATACCATAGAGTCGTGACGCCACAAGGTTGCAAAGTCTTGGAAAATTGAGGGCCCAGAGCTTGTTGTCGAGTGTCCACAAGAAGCACGCCGTTAGGACAACGCAGAATTTTAATTCGTATACCATTGATGTATTACATGCACCATGATTCGATAAAGAATGTGAAAATGTATACCATTGCTTCGGTACAGAATATGAATGTGTATGCCATTGATACATTGGATAAGGCATAATTCGGTACTGAATATGAATACGTCCACATTGATGCCTTGCATATTGCATACTTAGTTACAGAATATAAATACGTCCGCCATTGAAATATTGCATAAGCATGTGTCAGTACAGAATATGAATACATATACAACTGATATATTGGATACGGCAAACTTAGGAACATAATATGAATACATATACAAATGATATATGGGATACGGCAAACTTAGGAACATAATATGAATACATATACAAATGATATATTGGATACGGCATACTTAGGAACATAATATGAATACATATACAAATGATATATGGGATACGGCATACTTAGGAACATAATATGAATACATATACAAATGATATATGGGATACGGCATACTTCGGTACAGAATATTAATACTTATCACATAGTCGGTACATTTTGCTACAGTGTGTGCAGTTTCATATTTTTGATATTATACATGTGACCATATCATTTTATGTGATTCTGATTGGTCCAAATAAGCCTATGAAATTATTGTGCAGTCTTCTCATAACTGATTGGCTGCGATCGTGGGAAAACATTTTTAACCACGCCTTCAGGAATTTTTTGTTTTCATTGAACATTTTTGGCCGCCATTTTTTAATTCGACTCGCGAAAGGGAATTGGGGAAAAATGGTCTCGTCTGTTTCAATATTGCCAATTTACCCCCACAAGGGTTTGTTATGTCATGTATAACATATCATAACATGAAAAATGGCAAAAACGCCAAGACAAGAACAATAACAACAAGTAAAACTACCGGTATTGCTTAGATGATAACGAGGGGGGGGGGGGGATGGATGGGCGGTATATCTGTAGCATAGAATCCACCCTATACACAAGTTTGGTTTAAATGTGAACTTATTGAAGTAAATAAACTCACCTTTGTTCACAGAAGAATGTAGACATAAACCGGTCTTCCCAACTGACAGAACTTTATCCAACCACAGCATATTTACGCGGTAAATATGTGGTGCAAGTCCGACTCAAAAAGAGATTTGTTTACGTCTTCTGTACAACCTAATGTTCCAAATTAAATACTGCAAACATCTGGTCACAAATACATTACAGTAAATATGTGTATTTCTGCATCCAGTAATCTTCTTTTCACAAAAATATCGCAACAATGTAATGTTAGTCGTGATTGGAATCTCAACGTAAACTCTGTCACTGTGTTGTGTAGGCCAACTCAGACCGGTACTGTGCACCGTATCAAACAAATGTGATATCACACGCAATGGACAATTTCTGTTGACAACTGTTTTGTCTTTTGTAAAATGTTCTGTTTATTTGGATGGACGATTATTCTTTGATTTGTAGTTATCAAAAATGTATAATATACTTTTACTATTTCAACTTTGGGACTATTTGTTACGCACAACAAATGAACGGTACAACGTCTGTCAGAATGAACTCAATTTTGGACAAGGTCAAGTCAACAAACAATGTTACATTATAATAACATGTAATGAAATTAAAAAATTGAAAACTAACAAACAAACAATTAAATTAAATATACATAACAAAAGCTTGAAATCATTTAGCCTGGGCCCTTGAAAGTGCGGGGCCCGTAACATATGCTACTTTTGCTACCAGGATAATCCGGCAATGATGGTGTTACAGATTACTAAACCTTTCCACAAACGGTGTTATAAATGACTAATACTATCTCTACACGGTGTTACATATGATTAAAACTATCCCCCCGAAGGAGTTACAGACTAATACAATCCCCGAAACGGGGTTACACACAAATACTGTCCCCTACACGGTGTTTCATGATGACAAATACTATCAAACACGGTGTTACAGATGACTAATACTATCAAACACGGTGTTAAAGATTACTAATACTATCAAACACGGTGTTACAGACGACTAATACTAACAAACACGGTGCTACAGACGACTAATACTATCAAACACGGTGTTACAGATGACTAATACTATCAAACACGGTGTTACAAATGACTAATACAATCAAACACGGTGTCACAGACGACTAGTACTATCAAACACGGTGTTATGACTAATACTATCAAACACGGTGTTACAAATGACTAATACTATCAAACACGGTGTTACAGATGACTAATACTATCAAAAACGGTGTTACAGATTACTAATGCTATCAAGCACGGTGTTACAGACGACTAATACTATCAAACACGGTGTTACAGATTACTAATGGCATCAAACACGGTGTTACAGATGACTAATACTATCAAACACGGTGTTACAGATGACTAATACTATCAAAGACGGTGTTACAGATGACTAATACTATCAAACACGGTGTTACAGATGACTGATGCTATCAAACACGGTGTTACAGATGGCTAATACTATCAAACACGGTGTTACAGATGAGTGATACTATCAAGCACGGTGTTACAGATGACTAATACTATCAAACACGGCGTTGAAAATGACTAATACTATCAAAGACGGTGTTACAGATGACTAATGCTATCAAACACGGTGTTACAGATTACTAATGCTATCAAACACTGTGTTACAGATGACTAATACTATCAAACAGGGTGTTACAGACCACTAATACTATCAAACAGGGTGTTACAGACGACTAATACTATCAAACACGGTGTTACAGATGACTAATCCTATCAAACACGGTGTTACAGATGACTAATACTATCAAACACGGTGTTACAGATGACTGATACTATCAAACACAGTGTTATGATTAATACTATCAAACACGGTGTTACAGATGACTAATACTATCAAACACGGTGTTACAGACGACTAATACTATCAAACACGGTGTTACAGACGACTAATACTATCAAACACGGTGTTACAGATGACTAATCCTATCAAACACGGTGTTACAGATGACTGATACTATCAAACAAGGTTTAATGACTAATACTATCAAAGACGGTGTTACAGATGACTAATACTATCAAACACGATGTTGCAAATGACTAATACTATCAAAGACGGTGTTACAGATGACTAATACTATCAAACACGCTGTTACAGGTTACTAATGCTATCAAACACGATGTTACAAATGACTAATACTATCAAACACGGTGTTACAGACCACTAATACTATCAAACACGGTGTTACAGATGACTAATACTATCAAACACGGTGTTACAGACGACTAATACTATTAAACACGGTGTTACAGATGACTAATCCGATCAAACACGGTGTTACAGATGACTAATGCTATCAAACACGGTGTTACAAACGACTAATACTATCAAAAACGATGTTACAGATGACTAATACTATCAAACACGGTGTTACAGATGACTAATACTATCAAACACGGTGTTACAGATTACTGATGGTATCAAACCCGGTGTTGCAGATGACTGATACTATCAAACACGGTGTTACAGATGACTAATACTATCAAACACGGTGTTACAGGTTACTAATGCTATCAAACACGGTGTTACAGATGACTAATACTACCAAACACGGTGTTACAAACGACTAATGCTATCAAAGACGGTGTTACAGACGACTAATACTATCAAAGACGGTGTTACAAATGACTAATACTATCAAAGACGGTGTTACAAATGACTAATACTATCAAACACGGTGTTACAGAGGACTAATACTATCAAACACGGTGTTACAGACGACTAATACTATCAAACACAGTGTTACAGACGACTAATACTACCAAACACGGTGTTGCAAATGACTAATACTATCAAACACGGTGTTACAAATGACTAATACTATCAAACACGGTGTTACAAATGACTAATACTATCAAACACGGTGTTACAGACGACTAATACTATCAAACACGGTGTTACAAATGACTAATACTATCAAACACGGTGTTACAAATGACTAATACTATCAAACACGGTGTTACAAATGACTAATACTATCAAACACGGTGTTACAGACGACTAATACTATCAAACACGGTGTTACAGATGACTAATACTAGTACTAAAGCACGGTGTTACAGATGACTACGGTCTCTACAGTTTCATATTTTCATAGGGTTAGAATTTTAAAGAAAAAGAATTTTCCCTGTTTTTCGCACTGGTTATACTGGCTATTTAAAAAAGACCTTGTATATCTTAAGCATTTTTCAGAGATTATTTAAGTCTATTTCTGGTTTGGCCGTACTTCAGATGTGCACCTCTCAAAAAATTGCTAGCTTCCTTTGGTCATGTTCACTTACTGAACTTAGAGGTAAAATGTTAAGTTGAAAAAAGCCAACAACTCTCTTTATGTTTTATATATTTGGTAATTCATTCATTGCACATTCAAAAATTGGTATTGTCTAGTTTTGTCGGATTTTTCCCATTTTAATAACTACTAAAGATCGTGTACTCGAGACTTATACAGACTGATATTTTGAGCACATGGGAGCAGTCATTTTGGTTAACTGTGTGCTTAGATCATGTACAATTTCCACAATTACAATATCTAAAGAATTTTCAGCCACAGTACAAGAAATTAACATAGAGGTATACCAACATTCTCCCCACTGTGCATGTTGCAAATGCACACAAATACAACTTCACCTCACATCCGCTACTCTCCTATTATCTATAGAGCACCTGCTAATCCTTCAAACAGAGCTACATTATTACTAATACTATCCCCTACACGGTGTTACACCATGACTGATTACTATCCGCTAAAGGGGGTTGCAAATGAAAAAAAAATTATTTCCTACACTGTATCACATATGACATGATGACATGACTGGAGAGATTCTCTCAGACAGTGAACCCTCTGAGAAATTCCCCATATCTAATGGTGTCAAACAGGGCTGTGTACTCGCTCCGGTGCTCTTCAACCTCTTCTTCACGCAGGTGCTGCTCCACGCCATCCATGACCTTGACCTTGGTATCTACATTAGATATCGCCTGGATGGATCAGTGTTTGATCTCAGACGCCTAGCTGCTAAAACCAAGACGCTTGAAAGACTCATCACTGAAGCACTCTTTGCAGATGACTGTGCCCTCATGGCCCATGAAGAGATTCACCTACAGACAATTGTGGACCAGTTCTCTGAAGCCTCCAATCTGTTCGGACTCACAATTAGCCTAGGAAAGACAGAAGTCCTCTTCCAGCCTGCCCCAAACACTGTCCCTTCACAACCCTGCATCACCATCGGTGACACGCAGCTGAAGAATGTGGACAGCTTTAAATACCTAGGCAGCACACTATCCAATGATGGCTCCCTGGACAAAGAGATCACTGCGAGGATCCAAAAGGCCAGCCAAGCACTCGGACGACTTCAAACCAAGGTCTTGCAGCACAAGGATATACACTTGTCAACAAAGTTGAAGGTGTACAATGCAGTTGTCCTGACGTCTCTCTTGTATGGCTGTGAAACGTGGACTGTATACCGAAGGCACATCAGTCAGTTGGAACAATTCCACCAGCGCTCCCTGAGAGCCATCATGAGGATCAAGTGGCATGACCGAATCCCCAACCAGGAAGTCCTTGATAGAGCAAACACAACAAGCATCGAAGCCAAACTGATCCAGGCCCAGCTTCGTTGGACCGGCCATGTCATCCGCATGGATCAAAACAGAATCCCAAAGCAACTGTTCTTTGTCGAGCTAGTCCAAGGCAACCGAAACCAAGGCCGCCCTCACAAGAGGTACAAAGACAACCTCAAGACGCACATCAAATGGGCAGACCTTCAACCCCATCAGCTCGAGCTCGCTGCCTCAGACAGAAGTCGCTGGCAAGCCCTGACCAGAAAAGCCAGTTCCACCTTCAAGGCTGACCGCCCCCAGCGTCTTGCTGCAGCCCGTGAGAGACATCACAAAGCTGTGTCTCAGCCACCCCCAAGTATTGGTGTCCCATGCCCCACCTGCAACCGCCTGTGTTCATCGGAATTTGGACTCCGGAGCCACATATGCGTCCATCGTTGAAGAGACTGCACAACATGTCTTCCTCGGCCCTCGAGAGACTGCCAAGAGATGAGACATTAGATAGGTTGATTAGAAAGGAGTTAGAATTGTTTTATCTCACAACATCACAATGTTAGCTGCATCATGTAACAATTAAGGAAAATGCTCAAAATATAAAATTACGAATTGTATAAAAGGTTTCGGGACGGTGAACCACTTGAAGAAAATGTTAATGTTAAGCATATGATAATATAATAAAATTTAAAATTGTCAGTCACACTTCTGCCATGTATATATATATATATATATATATATATATATATATATATATATATATATATATATATATATATATATATAATTTAATACAAATAATATTATCATACAGGTTAGAGAATTTTAATTCGTACTCTACGGAGATTCGAACCCAGGTCCGCGAGTAAACGGCAGCCGTCGCTTTGCCTGCACACACCAGCCCATATTCCGTCACGACTAAGCACGCATCACCAAAAAATTATGGCACTGAATCGGTGTTATATGAACTCGTGTGTAGCAGACACACTCGCATGACGACCTAGTAATTAATTCTCATATATATATATACCTTGATTTCTTTCATAGGAATCTGGAACGACTGTGTATATATATGCCACTTTAAAGAAATTTTATTAACAAAACCCAACAATGAAAGAATTATCACCATTATTCACACGGGGGCCCACATATAAGAGCATGTGCCACCCTTCCTCCGGATTTCACCTCTAAACATGTTTTGACCTACATCCGTAAAACTTAATAGCTGACCACTAAATGTTTGTCACCCCCACCCACCCCGAAATTACTCTTAAAGTAGTCCTTCTATACTTTTCTCCTGATTTGTTCTCAAAATCTATCAAATTACATAGGAAAAATAAACAGCTTGCGTTTCACATGGAAGGATAAAATTTTCCTCTTTGAACCACATAAATGTTTAACATATATCCTTTTTAATATAGGACGTCAATGAATTTTAGATGACGGTATAATTGTGTATAAACGATATTTTGTTGCGAATGTTTTCCATATGTAAATTTCAAAATACCTTTTACATATTTGTGGCAACATTTCTAGTTGTACAAGATCAGTAGACGATGAAAATTAGTAGGTGAAACGTTCCAGGAACAAATGATGATGACTCGGCAGCTGAAGTACAATTGTAATCTTTTGTACAACAGATATATATTAGCAAAAAATGAACTCCAGCGCAGGCCACATGTAATAATGAAAATGTATCTTGTGAATAATGACGGGATCATAAACATGATTTACAGCTTGATATGACTTAATGTTCAAACTCAGATAGCGTATCGTATGTGTCTAGACAGAGTAACACAGTAATTACACATTTAGCCAGTGACGTGTACAAAGTCAGTTTTGAAGCCAAAGTAGTAGTAGTAGTAGCAGTAGTAGTTCTATCATTGACGGAAAGAATATCAGAAATAAATTGCAAAGATGCAAGAGACCCTGATACTACTCTCAAGAAACATGGTTAGGACCATGGGCGAGATTTATGACAACATTCTACAGATCAGTGGAGAAATCTTAAAAAGAAACACTTTTAAATTATAGATGCTAGGAGAAAATTTAATGTTTGAATGTTTTGCAATTCATCTCAGTAAATTTTCTTGATAATTAGCTAAGTGTCATACATTGAAAACTGCCATATATCAATGCAGTCTTTATACGGGTCATACATTGAAAACTGCCATATGACAATGCAGTCTTTATACGGGTCATTGGACTGGGACTCAACAATACATTTTAACACAGGGTGCAGAAACGGCTATAAGCCATAAATAAGGCAGCGAATAAATCCCCGTGTAAAAGTCTGTTTTGCCAAACATAGTTGTTGTCCACATTATCACTCAAGTCATGCATTGCTTAAGCTATTAGATACAGTAGAAAAGAATCGAGTCATGTAACATAACACAGACGTGGATATTTACATCGGTAAACAGATGCACACAGACAACCATATATTATCCTGCTATTACTTAATCCATTCGTTTTCCTAAGTGGTCATACAATTGAATTTAATAGTGATGTGAAATAAGGATGATGGTATTAACAATGCAGAGTTGATGGTATCGACAGTGTACAGAGTTAATAGTGTCGACAGTATACAGAGTTAATGGTATCGACAGTGTACAGAGCTAATGGTATCGACAATGTACAGAGTTAATGGTATCGACAGTGAAGAGAGTTAATAGTATCGGCAGTGTACAGAGCTAATGGTATCGACAGTGTACAGAGTTAATGTTATCGACAGTGTACAGAGTTAATGGTATCGGCAGTGTACAGAGTTAATGGTATCGACAGTGTACAGAGTTAACGGTCTCGACAGTGTACAGAGTTAATAGTATCGACAGTGTACAGAGTTAATAGGATCAACAGTGTACAGAGTTAATGATATCGACAGTGTACAGAGTTAATAGTATCGACAGTGTACAAAGGTAATGGTACCAACAGTGTACAGAGTTAATTGCATCGACAGTGTGTACAGAGCTAATGGTATCGACAGTGTACATTGCTAATGCTATTGACAGTGTACAGTGTTAATGGTATCGGCAGTGTACAGAGTTAATGGTATCGACAGTGTGTGTATCACGGAATTGTATAAATCCCTTTACTTATTAAATACATGTACTCGGGTTTCGTTTTCTGTGTACAACGATACCCGAGGATGATTTAAGTATATTGTATAATATTTCAAAATAGTGAATTCGGTTCATCCTACGCAGCACGTGCGAAGTGCTTTCGATTGAAAAAACCGATATACATCAAGCGCACAGACGATGTAGGGCTACATGGTCTGTGTATAAATACCTCACCGTAGGACGAAATCTTTACAATACGGAACGTCTTGTCAGTGAGCAGTCTACATAAGGTCTTGCAGATATCCAGCTGTAGAGATATTTGAGTTATGTATTAATTTATTATGTATATTATAGGCTATAACTATTACCCTACCACGTTTATATTTTGTATATTTTCTATGTAACTCCGGCTTGCCTTGTATAATGCAAATATTTCTTATCTTGTATGTGACTTAACGGGAGATCTATATTAGCAATGAAATTGCATTTTATTAAGAAACGTTTAGTACTATAGGATTCTTATCGGACACATGTAGGTTCACTTCTGAACATGTTTACTGCTTTGTAATGTTGTGCCGATAATGTAATTTGTATAGCTTACCGTATATAACGTCATTACGTGTTATCGTTTATGCCCGTGTCATTCTTAGTACACGGTGTAAGATTTATTTTCAGCTAATCAGAGCTGACCATGGTGATCAGAGCTGACAGTGGCAGCTGTGGAGCTGATCCATGGTGATCAGAGCTGACCGTGGCAGCTATGAAGCTGACCATGGTGGTCAGGGTTGACGGGGTACCAGCTGTAGAGCTGACCATAGAAGTTGACCATGACGGCTGTGGTGCTGGCCATAGCGGCTGTGGAGCTGATGACGGAGCTGGTTGAACGGAGGCCGTGCAGCTGATTGAACAGTGTGTTGCTGCTTGAGTAGTAGATGATCGGGCGTTGCTGACCGATTGGTGGGCGCTGGTTGCTTGATTGACCAAGGAATTGAATGGTGGTCGGTGACTACCTGTAATGCTGACTGCTTGATTGACCAGTGTGACTGGCAGCCAAGTATTCTAGTGACGGAGTGTTTTGTGTAACTCCATACATGTATTCTTTTAGCCGTGGGCTAATTTTGGGGTTTGTTATTCCCAGTGTTTTGGGACTGTAAAGATATATTGTATGATATCTGTCCCATTTTTACATCAGTTTACTATCTGAGTAAAGTACACCATTTCTCATTATTTGAGTGAATACGTCATTTTTACTATATGAGTAAAGTACATAATTTTTACTATTTGAGTAAAACACATCATTATTTTCGTCGTATGAAATTACTGTGAATAATTAACCTTTGTCTTTGTACTGTGTAAGGTCATTTACTTGTATTCACATTTATGTTACATTATTAGGTTAATGCGGATTGTGTTAATTTTGTGCATTAATTGGATTTATACACGCACATATTAATCATAATTCTCTTCATTTGAGTCATTCATCAATAAACATTTTATTTGTATCACCATCAAAATTGTTCTGTTACAAATCCGAAATCCAACCAGGTTATCTTGTGTGTACCGAGTTAATGGTATCGACAGTGTGTACCGAGTTAACGGTATTGACAGTGTGTACCGAGTTAACGGTATCGACAGTGTGTACCGAGTTAATGGTATCGACAGTACATACATAGTTGAATGGTGTGGTCACTCCATACAAAGCTGACAGGTGATGGTCTCGACACAGTTTACAGAGATAATTGCGTGGACGCACCATACAGAACTGAAAATGTTGATGGTATGGACGTACAAAACGGAATTGAAAACGTTGATTGTATGGACACACCATACGGAAGCAGTGATAGGGGCCACTATAGCGACAATGGCGTCCATAAGAAATCCCCCTGTGCCACTATGGAGACAAAATTTATAGCGACAATTTGAATTACCATTACAAGACCCCCTGGGCCACTATAGTTACAAGACAAAAGGTTGGACTGTATAGGCACAAGGGAATGGACTGAGTTTGTATAGGGTCTATATGAATGGAAAAGGTAGGTGACGTCACGTTACTGGACATTGGCAACAATGTTGCAAGTGGCTGACCTCAATCGAGCCAAACAGCAAACACGGACAGCGGGGGAAAAAGCGGGTGGCGGGTAAGTTCAGCTAGTTCAGAAACTATAAGAATAATAACGCTTGGCGGGGCGGGTAAAACAACAACAACAAAAAAAAACAACAAACAAAACAAACAATCAAAAATAAATACATATATGGCAAAGAGAGTAAATCTTTTCGAGGCAATGGGAAAAGGACCATTGGATTTTTTTGCAAACACCATTCCGTTAACATCGAGGGCATCGCACGGATCTTCTTCTCTTCCTCAAACTTCGCCTGACCTCTGGACCGTAGATTAAGAATCTCTTCAGACAACCTTGTCTCTCCGCATAGATCCTTCGTTTCCAAAGGGCTGTCTCAGTCATCTGTCTGATAGCCCATGATTATTTGACATACATGGGATAGTCCGGGGAGAACAGCATCGACGGTAGGAGGGTAAACAATTATACGTTAGTCCACATCTTGTGACGAGAATAGGTGAAGGGAATGAAGTGAACCGCGGTTATTGATAGTGGAAGAGCGGATCTAAACGGATTGAGTTCTTTCACCAATCCTAACACGCGTTACAAAATTCAGTCATAGAGCGGAGTCTGTCTTCCAATCCGAAGAGAGTTACCTGTGACGTCACATTCCCTATATAGATGCGCTAGCTTCTCTGCGCAGTGAATCTATGTGACAGAGTTAGAACATGACGGATACTTAGAAGACGATGTATTGGAGTGCACCGGCCGTGGAGATGAGAAATGATGGCATAGCAGTGGCTACCAAAGCCAACACGGTCCTACATCCAGAAGAGACCGATTTTAATTGGGATTTAGCGGATTTTCTATCTTCTTCCCAAGAATTTGTTAAGGTATCAGCACCTTCGCCAACTTCTCCTTCCTTACCTCACGTCGAGGTTTTTAAAAAGAGACAGAAAGAAGAATTGGAGAAATGTTTGCAACAGCATAAAGAAGCAGAACAAGCTTTTCTCCTTCAACAGCAACAGCGAGAAGAAGAAGAGGTAAGAAGGAAACGACAGGAAGAAGAAGCAGAGAATAAACAAGGTCTAGGAGAGAAGGAGGAAGGTGGTAGTCAAAAGGTGACAGTACCCTTAGACATTTTGGCAGAGTTAAGGAATCTGAAACAAATGTATCAGACTTCTTTATTACGACCCAAGAAACCATGCGTCTACCACACTAGTAATTTCATTCAACCCTTAGCTAACTCCTGCGGATTTCACCGTACCCTCATCGAAATGAACCTGTGAAAGAAGAATATTCGTTCCCTGTGCGTTTTCCTGAATACTGCAATTTTGAAAGTCGATTTCAAACGTTCAAAGGAAAATGGCCTAAATATCTGGGAGGACCTACCCTCGAAGAAATAGCCAGAGCCGGATTTATCTACTTGGGGGAAGGGGATAAAGTCAAGTACTTCAGTTGCGGTGTGTCAAAACATGCTACCTTTAAATGTACACTAGAGACTCATTCTGTTAAAAGCCTTGCGCTTTCATCTCGATACCTCTCTGTCTCTGCGGAAAAAAAGATTCGTCAACTTTTAGTCACTGAAGATGTGTACGACGATGTGTGTGTAGCTTGTGACTTACACCCTCACTGGAAAGATGTATGTGACTAGAAAGGTTGGGGTTTCGAGGCTTGGGCAAAAGAAGTGGCAAATTATGCCCAAGATTTGTGATCACAAATTCAAACGTCCAGTGATAAAGGTAACTTTTAAACCTGTGTTAGTCACAGTGCCAGAAGAACCCGACACCGAGTACAACCACACCATTCAGTACAGGACCGTCATCGACATGGACATCCCCGAAAGGCCATTCCGGGAGGAAGCTTGTGTGACTGTGCCACGTGTAGAGTGTATGACTGTGCCAAGTGTAGAGACTCTGAGAACATTACAAACTGTCCCTACGACACCACACCTTCGTGACCAAGAATGTTTTACAGAGACTTGTTTATATTCCACTTTGATCGTTTTGATGTGTATTTTATCCATGTATTTAACCATTTGGCTTTTATGGATTTTTGTCTTTCGTGTTCACATTTAAAGTTTGCAGTAAACGTGTCCTGAAAAAAGAATAAAAAACTCTTGTCTTGTCTGTCTTCGAGTCAAAAGTGACATTCCCTGCACTATGTCATCGACGAAAACTTAGATCGTGACAGTTGGGAGGCCTTGTATCTTCGTCATCCCTTTAACATGTTAATTGCTGGACCCAGCAGTTCAGGCAAAACCAAATTTGTCAAACATTTGATCGAACATAAACATAATTTGATCGATCGTCCACCTCAACGTATCGTGTGGTGTTACAAAAAGTACCAATCGGCATACAGCCTCCTGCGAGAAAGTCAAGGCGATTCCATGGTGTTTGTGGAAGGCATTCCTGGCTAAGACGACGGGATCATGTCTGACTCCAGTCAAACACATCTGGTCATCTTCGAAGACATGTTAGGAGAAGAAGAAGAAGAAATTAAACTGTGGTTTACGCGCAAGGGTGTCATCATAATGCCAGTGTCATTTATATGACCCAAAATTTGTTTCAACAAAGTAAAGCCCATCGCACCATCAGTCTCTGTGCTCATTACGTGGTCTTGTTTAAATGCCCTCGAGATAAATCGCAAGTGCAGGTGTTAGCCAAACAGTTAGGAACGCTTTGGCTGACACATGCGTACGACGATGCCACTCAAACCCCACACGCTTATTTACTCGTGGATTTAAAACTCACCACCCCCGATTATTTGCGATTTCGTACCCATCTGTTTCACTACTGGTGTCAAGACGGAGGGCCTGTCGTGTACACGTCCCCATGGACTTAACAACAACAACAACAAAAACTCTATAAAAACCTCGGACACTTTTGGTCTGTCTCAAACATCGTCAACATGACGTCCCTTCAGTCTCATCTTCCCGTCAAACTGATTCGTGCCTTGCACGGCATCAGTCGTGAAAGAATCCACAAATACGTGCTCGTGTCTTAGAAGCCAGTTTCAAAGAAGTCTTACGATAGTTTACGATGACAGCACGTCAGTTATAGCAAGGCATCATTCACATTCCACATCAAACCATACGTTTATAAGAGAGCAACAAAGTAACCTTGACGCAACAGGCAGATCCCCGCATCGACAATCAAACCAAAATGCAAATCATTTTGAAACCTGGAGGTAGCGTTTCTTTAGGAGGTGTCATTATTCGCTCCCTCTTAAAATGGGATCCGAATGCCGCCAAAGTCCTTCCCAAGAAAAAAGCCACTACCCGACGCAAAGGTACCCAGAAGAAAAAGAAAAAGAGCAGTGGTGTCAAGACCAGGTCACAGCTACAGAAAAAAAAAAAGCCCCCAGAAAACAGCTTCTACCCGCAACAGAGGCACTTCGGCCAGGGTGCAACCTTACATCTCCAAACCACGACTTGCAACGACGGTGACCGCGTTTCTACTAGCCTCAGGTTCTTCCACATCTCCGTTGCTGGTGATGCCAGCCAAGCCCAATTTGACACCCGTTCTTCCTAATTTGATGAATCAGTGGAAATCCGTGTCTCCAAGATCTTCTGCTCCAGAGGTGACAGCCTCCTCCTCTGTAGCTACAGTTGCAGCTGCTCACAAAGTACCTGCCCCTATAATCAAAGTCCAAGTGAGATCTGGCTTGTTACAGAATTTATTGGATTTATCCAAGCAAGAATTGTCCCGATTTAGACCGTTCCTAACCCCGCCACGACGAGTGATGCCTGTCATCAAGTTGATACGCCGTTAAGACAATCAGTGCCGACGCATTCCAGTATAAAAAAAGACCTGGGCAAATGATAGTGATCAGTGTATTTGTGCTCCTGAACGCCAAAAGATGTCTCCTCAAAGAAGTGCACACCACCACCGTCATCGTCGTTCTCCTGTCCATAAAGAAAACGAAAAAGAGAAGGACAGTCTCGCCATCCGAAAAAAAAAAACACTTATCCAAGCATCGACGTCTACCCCTGAATAGATCCAGTCGTCCAAATAAAAAAGGAGCAACCAAAGGGGAGGATTTTTTATGCCTCTTTTGTTACCACAGCTTCTCAGAAGTTTTCCTGGTCTATTACCACCAGCCCAAAAATAAGATAAAAGGACGCATGTCAAGCGATGGACTTCAGGGTATTTTTGCTCCTGAACCAAGAAAGATGTCCCCTAAAAGATGTGCACACCACTATCTTGCCAAAAAAGGGTAGAAAAGGAAAGGACTGCCTCCTCGTTTAGCCAAACATTGGGAGGTGTTGCCCGTCCTGTCCACAGCCCCTCCATCCATGCGAAAACAACTCATTCAAACCGCCTTCAAAGACGTCATCGATACCGTGAGCGAATGTTGTCTGAATGTCTTGAAAGGAACGACACCTTTGTCTAAACACTAGAAAGAATGCTTAGCCAAACATCGACACGTTCTTCTCCAAATGGTCCAAAAGAAAATATCCATCCGTCAAAAGAAAAAGATGTTGGTGCAACGCGGAGGATTTTTAGCCCTGATAGGACCTTTTGTTAAGGGAATAGCGGGAGCCATGCTGGGAGGAGTCCTGGGAAGTGTTTTACCCATGGGTCTATGATAAAAAAGGTCAAGAAGATAAAAGGGACCTCTGGAATAAAAAGATCACAGATGTGACCTTTGGAATCTGATGGAAGGACGAAAACTGGCTTTAGTGCCTTTCAAACGATGAATGGAATACCATCGTTGGGAAGAACAACGGACCCCTCATTTACCTCCCAATCCTCATTTGACCGAAATGTCCCAGTTACAACACGAATTGCAATCGTTGATGGATCGCAGCGATTTGTCAGAAACGGAAACATCGCAACGGTACGGTCAGTTGTTGCAACGACTTCAACTGTTTCACCAGAAAGCTTTAGTCGAAACAGCTCTTCCAACTCTGAAAGATTTTAAGCCCTACTAAAAAGTCCATCACCACCACCACCCCCATCGGTCAAAAGAGGCGCAGCCCCACGGATGCGTGAGGAAGAAGAGGCACGAGAGGTCTTTCAAACACCGTCGGCAGCTCCCATCCATAGTAAGATTGCAGCGTCCTTGTTGACCACTTCCCGTGCACTCCAGCGAGGAAAACTCAAAGCTTGGGCTAAAAAGATGATGTCCACTCCTCTTTTGACAGAAGTCAGAAAGAAATAAGGGAAACCAAAATTGAAAAAAGAAAAGAAGACAAGAGCCATCCCATTACCGCCACCACCACCACCACCACCACCACCACTACCCTCGACTTCCACTCCCGTGGCACATCGGACACGCAAAGCCGTTTCCAAATCACAACCTCGTCCCATTCAGAGTTGCATCAGTGAAGAGTGGGTGACCTATTAAAAAATAATTTCTGATGGAGAAGGTGTTAGCCGGCATTTACTACGATCCAGCCCATCCTGCGAGATACGGAGGAGTTCAGAAATTGTATCGTGCTGCCAAAACTCGACTGAAGAGTGTCCGTTTACCTCAAGTGCAACGACGGTTACAAGAACAAGTCACGTAAACCTTACATAACCCCATTCGACGAAAATTTTCCAGACGTCGCACCCGAGTAGAGGGCATCGATCATTAATGGCAAGCCGATTAAACCGGTGTCTCATTTGGCTACCTACAATCGTGGCTGCAAAAATTTGTTTTGTGTCATCGACGTCTTTTCCAAATGTGCCTGGGTCGTGCCATTGACTTCCAAGTCGAGCACTGAGTTAGTGCGAGCCCCAAAACTGGTGCTGACATAAAGTGGTCGTCACCCTCTTCGATGGCAAACCGACAAAGGCACCGAATTTCTGAACTAAGCTTTCCAAAAAGAATTAAAGAAACGAGACTTTCATTTTTTCACCACCGAGAATTCAGAAACCAAAGCCAGCATCGTGAAACGTTTTCAACTTACCATGAAAGAACGCATGTGGAAATATTTTACTCATCAACACACTTTCAAGTACATCGACGTCTTGACGCACTTGGTAAAAGCGTACAACCAATCTTACCGTCGGAGCGTCGGATGTGCCCCCCAAGAAGTGACTCCCGACAACGAAGTGACCGTCTTTGAGCGCCTGTATGGTACGTCCCCGACTGTGACTGTCTCCAATAAAGGTGGAGTGTTGAGGACGGGAGTTTGGGTGCGCGTTGGCAAAACCAAACGCACTTTCGACAAAGATTACTTACCCAACTGACCACCGAATTGTTTCGTGTCACTGGACGAGTGCGTGGCCGTCATCCTGCCGTCTATAAATTGGAAGACATGGTCAGGGATGTGTTAAAATGAACGTTAAAAGAAGACGAAGTGTACGACATCGAAAGCATTCTCGATCGAAGAACCCGTAAAGTGGGAAAACGACGTGTCAAAGAAATCAAAGTACGTTGGAAAGGATATCCACCCAGTTTTGATTCTTGGATCGACGCTTCGCAAGTCATCGACTATAAAAAGAAGTGACCATCATGCCCTTCAACACAGCCTCAGCCACTACAGATGTGACCACTCCTTCACCCAGTTCTTCTGTGCAATATCTACAAAGCAACCCCTGTGGGTGTGGTGTGGAGAACGTGTGCCTAAAACGCAAATCGACTTTTTTCTGCCAAATCTTTGTGGTTTATTGTGTCATCGGTGCTTCCATTGCCAATTTGAGTTTGCAACAAGGAGACAAACAATTGTGGACCATTTTATTGAGCAGTTGCATCGGTTCCTTTCTCCCCAATCCTTCCCTGAAATACTTTAACGATAACAAGGGGAGTCTTGCGTCCAACGTCAGTCACCCTCCCAACAGTCACCACCCCAACAACCACAATAACAATCCTCTTTTAGACACTCCTCTCACTTCGCGTGACCCCTCGGACAGCAGAACTCTGGTATTATGAATAACCAATTTTACTTAACGTTACCCAGTGACAGTTCCATGGATGTGTTTCCCCACAATAGTTTGTGCTGTTTCACGGACAAATTACCTCAGGCCATCCAATTGGATCACGAAGCCCATTGGGAAGTGGCTTTGATCGAAATGATTCACCTTACAGAAATCCTAAGCCTCACAGAAAATCAAACGAAGTCTTGAGTCGAAATCCAGAATATACAAGTACAAAACCACTTGGATGCCAATGATACTAAAATTTGGAATTCCAAAAATTCAATACAAGACAAATCTCCCCTGAACATGTATGAGATGGAAACTCCTGCAGGCTATTATTTTCATGTTCAATATTTGGTGGACGCGATTGCCACTATTTTTGACGCTCAGTTTGGCAAATCCCCGACCAAACAGTCAAACCTGTCACCATCGAGTATCATAAAGTGTCTCGTCGCCTATTGATGAAATGTCAGGATGCCCAAACGTTGTCCATCACTTTTAATCCTGAATTGTTTGAGATATTGAGTGGATACAAGATCGCCTTATCTGAAGGAAAGGTTTTCCTTCACATCAGCATTTTTAGCAACAACCGATTTTTAAGTTATTCCATGCCCCGGTAGAATTGAACCAAGGATTAAATTTGATCTTTGTGCACTCTGATGTGATGGAGAACAACGCAGTGGGACATACGTCCGCACCGTTTCTGCGAGTCATTCCTTTCAAAGTGGATTCTGCCACGACCACAGACAAGGTAGGTGGAAACACCTATCACGTTCACCGCGAATTTGTACATCCTCATTATTTGCCCGTCAGTAAGACGTATTTCGACAGTGTCAACATTGGTATAAATGGAGATCTGGGACAAAACATTTCATTCACCAAAGAGAAAGTCACGGTGAAACTCCATTTTCGAAAACGATTCTCTAACGAATTGTAAGTCATGTATCCAGTGTACCGTGGAGTCGCTCGACAGCTAGGACATGGTTTAGGAGATATGCTGGATTCGGCATTTCGTTCAGTGGCACCCATTTTGAAACCGATGGTGATGCGAGGATTGCACGCCTTGAAAGATGCCGCTTTGACGCAAGGCAAAGAATTTCTCCAAAATGTCATCATAGACAAACAAATCCCCAAAGAAGCTTTCTTGAGAGCAGGCAAAAATGTCTTGCTTCAAACGGGCAAAGACATTTTGGGTCAACGTGAAACTCCTATAAATGCTCTGGACGCTGCTGAGCCAGGCATTCCTGCTTTCCTGACGCCCAGCAAGGACAAGGCAGAAAGAGACGACGAAATAAACACCCCTTCAGAGGACTTCACACCCCCAGAGCTAGAAAGACCAAGAAAAGAAGAACCGTCGGAGAATAAGACGATTTTGATTATTAAAAAACAAATAGGGAAAATATGATGCACCGAGAGTCTTACGCCTGTTCCAAGTCGGAACTGGATCTGTTTGCCATGCCACCCACTATGATGACGATGCAAGAATCCCAATGGGCAGAATTGCATCCCGCCTCCTCTTTGACGGATTCAGCTCCCTTCGAGTTTGAAATCAAAGGACAGCCCGAAGATTACATCGATCTGAATAGCAGTTACTTGTACTTGAAAGTGAAAGTTCAAAGAACGGTCGATGAACCCTATCTGGTTGATGGGTCCAGAGTAGCTCCTGTCAACAAGTTCATTTATTCCTTGTACAGTGGAGTGGATTTGTAGTTGAACAACAAACTGGTCAGCAGCAGCATGGATACTTACCCTTACCGCGCGTACCTAGAAAATCTCTTGACGAACGGAAAAGAGGCCAAAAACACTCATCTGGATGCTTGTGTCGTATGGAAACCTGACGCATTGGGCATCACCAAGTTAAACAGCACTACGATTGCTGAGGACGATCAAAATGTATCGGGATTTATCGAGCGTCGAAAGAAAATCAGACAAGACCGTAGTTTAGAACTGATGAATCGTTTACATTTGGACATGTGGTTACAAGAGGAGAAGTCATTGCTGAACGGCGTGGATGTGCGCGTGAGGCTGAATCGCAGTAGTGCCGCTTTCCATTTGGTGGCTGATACTGATGCCGCTTACAAAACCAAAATCGAAGAAGAAAGTCTCCACGTGCGTCGCGTGGGAGTGTTACCTAAAGTGGAAAACGACATCAGTCACACTTTGAACAGAACGACCGCCAAGTATCCGATACAACGCGTGGAAGTGAAAACTTTCACCATTCCCGCTCACCTGCGATCCATAATCGAAGATCATCTGTTCCAAGGACAGTTACCCAAACGTTTTATCATTGGCATCGTCGAGAATTCAGTCTTTAACGGAACCCACAATAAAAATACTTTCTTCTTCCATCACTTTGGTGTGTCCAAAATCGAAGTCAGTCGAGATGACAAGACCCTGCATACCAGACCCTTCGAACCTAACTTTGCCCAGAAGAATTACTTGAGATCGTACTTGTCTCTGTATGAAGCCACGGGACAGTTAGGGACCAACACTAGCCACGGCATTTCGTATGAGGATTATGCAGGAGGTTACGCTTTGTGGGCTTTTGATTTCACTCCAGACCAGGCAGCGACGAGGGACATTTCCACCCTATAAAATCTGGCCAGATTCGTGTGGAACGTCAGTTGCAAACCGAGACCCTGATGAAACGTTGAACATCATCCTGTATGCTGAATTTGATAATACCATAGAAATCAACAGTTTGAGAAAAGTCATTCTAGACTATTAGAAGCTATGGAAGACACGTATCCCTGTCTGAATGGTGGAGACTCTTTGGAAATGGAATGGGAGGATAACGTGGAAACAGATCCCCAAGACAAAGACGAAGAGGACATAATGATGTGGTCCAGATGTCCAGAACAAGAACAACATTTAGCGTCCTGTTTTGCCAAACACCTGGCTGATAAAAGTATGGAATTGATAAAGAAAGATTGCTATGGATGTCAAAACAATCATCCCAGTCAAATTCAACACGATAAGTGTCTGATGATGAGACAAGAAGAAAAATTGGATGAGTATCTTGAGGACGCTTGGGGTCTCATCTCGGAGGAAGCAGTGTTTCATCAGTGGTATAAAGACTTGCGTGATCATTCCTCCCCTCCACTGACTGCTCTGGAGATCCGTCGCATCGAATCTCTCTTGGCCCAGGGTACGAAGACGGAGCTAATGGACGTTTACTTGTCAGAGATTTTCAGGCAAAAAGTCAAGATCGAATTGATGACTTATCATTACCTGTTGAAAACAAGAAAAAACAACAAAACAAAAATATGGATACCTGGGAACTTTATTACCTTTTGAACAACAGTTCGTACACTGCTTCTTGGAATCCTGTCGTGTGTGCTAAAGATGAACTGCCTCAACGCAAACCTCAAAACCATCAAGCTTATATCATCAACACTGATGACAGTCATCTCCCAGGAACCCAATGGGTAGCCGTATACTTCCCTATAGATGGTTGTGTGGAGTATTTTGATTCGTATGGATTGCCACCTTTGGAAGACGATATCATCGACTTTATGAGAAGAAATGCCCAGACGACACTATTCAATAATGTGAAATTACAAGGCACAGATTCCATGGTGTGTTGACAATATTGTATGTATTTTCTTCATCAACGCAATCTTGAATATCCCTTAGAACATTTAGTGACTTATTTTGATCGTAACTCTTCTAGAAACGATGAAAAAGTAGATCGATGGTTTTGTGACCATTATTTCTATCTTTTGTCTTTAGCTAGGAAACGTAGTGTACATCAATGGTCTGATGACCTGCCTCAGTGGAAGTCTAGCTTGACTTCACAACGTTGTCAACCTTGTCAAAAATAGTTTGTTTGAAAACTTGTTTTGTTGTTAGTTGTTGGTTGTTTGTGAGTTAAGTATGTGTGTGTGTGTGTGTGTGTGTGTGTGTGTGTGTGTGTGTGTGTGATTTGGATTTTTAACGTAGCTTTAAAAAAATTTCAGTCATATCGCTACGATATCTGCAGTGTGACAGTTTATAGTGATGTCTAGCACTGGGGCATCATGCCGCAGACATGTAGCATGATGTCCCACCCAGTCACATTATCCTGACACCAGGCCGACCAGTCCTAACACTAACTTCTTAATGCTGAGCGCCAAATGAGGCAGCTGTTAGTACCATTTTTGTAAGTCTTTGGTTTGACTCGGCCGGGGATCGAACCCACGACCTCCTGCATGTGAGTTAAGTAAAAATTGTTGATGTTGTTAAAAGTCTAGCTTGAAGTCTTGTTGGAAGTCTAGCTTGACTTCACAACGTTGTCAACCTAGTCAAATACCATTTAGAAAAAAGATACTACTCATATTGCCAAACTAGTTGTGTGTCTTTGTGTTTGTGTGTAAGATATTAAAAGAAGTGTGTCTATCAACACTTCGTTTCTTTGTTTTATGTCAAAAAGTAGAAGTGTGTCTATAAGCACAAAATTTCTCAGACTTGTCAGATAGTGTATGTTTGTCTGTAGGTGAGGAAAGTCAACGTGAGTGTTTCTTTTGGGTCCGCACTTTCCATGTTTTTGGTTATGATATGGGTATTGTGAGTTTTGTTGTAAGGGGGTGTTTTCCTTCACGTCCGCTCTTCAGACTGAGAAGAAAATGAGTAGAATTTCGAAACTTCTTGAGCTTCAGATGCACCTGGAGTATGCCTGGCCCATACTAGAAGATCTGGCTGTGGAGGTCATAGCTGAAGCTACCCAGCTGGAAGAAGAGGAGGGAAAAAAAAGAAGAAAGAGAAGGAAGAAACAATCCTGCCTCACCTCATGCTAAGGTCTCTGTGTTAGGTGAAGCCTGAGGTGAGGACGCCTCCACAGCCACAACCAGCAAGACAACCACAACAACGTCAGTTACAGCCACCAGTACCAGTACCAGAGATAAGGAGACCTGATCATCCCCTACTGCAAAATAGAAGACAGAGGGAGATCTTCACTATCTATGAGAGGGAAAACTGGGATGATGAGGACACTCAACCTTCCTTTGCGCTCCCAAGAACAAATGTAAATTGGGAGCAGGACTGGAGCCGCCGTTGTGTCTGTGGGGCCCGGTCTGGGAGGTGCTAGCATTAAGCAGGCGTATCTGAAGCTCAGAAAAAAACAGCCCTTCTCAGTGTGTGTGTGTGTGTGTGTGTGTGTGTGTGTGTGTGTGTGTGTGTGTGTTTGTGTGTGTGTGTGTGTTTGTATGTGTACGCGTACGTTTGTGTGTGTGTGTATTTGTGTGATTGTATGCTTGCTCGTATGCTTGTGTGTTTGTGTGTGTGTGTGTGTGTGTTTGTATGTGTACGCGTACGTTTGTGTGTGTGTGTGTGTATTTGTGTGATTGTATGCTTGCTCGTACGCTTGTGTGTGTGTGTGTGTGTGTGTGTGTGTGTGTGTGTGTGTGTGTGTGTGTGTGTGTGTGTGTGTGTGTGTGTGTGTGTGTGTGTGTGTGTGTGTGTGTGTGTGTGTGTGATTGTATGCGTTCGCGTACGTTTGTGTGTATGTGTATTTGTGGTTTTTTTTCCTTAATAAAAACCCTTGTCCCTACATTATGTGGATAGTATATGATGGGTTTTTCTTCCCTTATGTGTGGATAGTAGATGATGGGTTAGTGGATAGTATATAATGGGTTGCTTTCTTCCCTTCTGTGTGGATAGTAGATAATATGTGATGTTATTGTAAGGTATGTTTTCCTCCACGTCTGTGCTTCAAGTATACAATGCATATCGTTCGTCAGTCTGACTAGCCCAGCGTTGACTAGTCAACACCTTGGAAGATGAATTTGTTTTATGACTTAAAAGACAGTTGGTATTGGATGATGAATGTAGCATATGTGGTAGAAAGGCTTGCAGATGAATGGAGGTATCCTGGTAGCCTAGACTTTGTGACAAGTCAAGTGACCAGTCTGAAAGTAGCCAGAGATCTGGTTTAAGACATGATAGAGGAGGAAGTGGAGAAATTAAGAGGTTTTATTAAGCCTAAGTATGTTAGAGTGGGAACATTGAAGCAGGCTCTTGATGGTGTGATAAAAGTGAGGTACTTTTTAGAAGAAATAGAGAGTTTAACAAAGTGGTCTTTTGTGAAGTGTGAATTAGACCAATTAAAGAAAGCAGAACAAATGATTAGAAAGGTGCTGGAAGAGAAGGTGAAGAAGATAAAAGATACCTGGGCTAAGGAGAGAAAGGAGAAAGAAAACAGAAAGAAAAGAGGCCTTTGACAAACTCAATAAAAACTGGATCAAGGTACAGGAAAAGTTTAGATCCATGGGACATCCTGACTGGATACCAGAGAATGAAAAAGAAGAAGAAAGGAATAATAGAAAAAGTGAGGAGATGGTGGAAGAACTGTAGAAAATAGAAGAACCTAAAGGCCCTTTTCAGGGCCACTCCATTATCTTCGAAAAGATTTACTCTCTTTGCTATATATGCGTGTATTTATTTTGTGATTGTTTGTGTGTTTGTTTGTTTACCCGCCCCGCCAAGCGTTATTATTCGTATAGTTTCTGAACTTGCTGAACTTACCCGCTACCCGCCACTCGCTACCCGCTTTTTTCCCGCTGTCCCTGTTTGCTGTTTGGCCCGATTGAGGTCAGCCACTTGCAACATTGTTGCCAATATCCAGTAACGTGACGTCACCCTCCCTTTTCCATTCATATAGACCCTATACAAGCTCAATCCATTCCCTTGTCCCTATACAGTCCCAACCTTTTGTCTTGTCGCTATAGTGGCCCAGGGGGTCTTGTAATGGTAATTCCCATTGTCGCTATAAATTTTGTCTCCATAGTGGCCCAGGGGGATTTTGTATGGACATTCCCATTGTCGCTATAGTGGCCCCAATCACTATTTACGGAGTTAACTGCCTAGACACACCATAAGAATTGAGATTTGATGGTATGGACACACCAAACAGAGTTCAGAATTGATGTATTGAGTTACACAGAGTGTTGATGGTAGCGATATAATATACAAAGTTGTTGGTATCGTCCCAACGAGTAGAATCAATGTATTCAGGTACCACAAGCAGGTTTCTTGCTCAAACGTTACGTTGTTAGTCAATTCTCTACTGATGAAATATGCGGAC
>JAECUM010028381.1:0-43482 GCA_016617855.1 Megalonaias nervosa | reverse complement strand
AAAGATTTCATATGTCTTCTTTGTTTGTTTCTCGTTGAACATTCCAATTTATTGTCAGTCACGGTTTATCAAAGTATCTCTTAGTATGTTCCATGCAACATATGAATAATGACTATGGAATGGGAGACTTAGATTATGAATTGCAATCAAAAATTAAGCCACTGTGCTTAATAAACAACAACAAAATGTTTATGGTAAAAGAGTTTGATCCCAAAGAAAGGCTGTATCCAATCAATGCTAGTTCACGCAATATAGCAGGTCAGGATGGAGAAGAGTCGATGGACAAATTAGGATGGACAAAACAAATTGCGATAAATAGGTGTTGCCTATAGCCTGACTCCCAGCCCTTATGTAGCTACCGACCATATGTGTATGTATATGAAGGACAATTGACCAGTCTAGTGTTACCTATTGATGAGTCAGAAGCTATCCATTTTAGAATTCAATTTTCAAATGCAGCCAATTAAAAATCGAGAAAAAACATCAGCGAATAATAGATAGTAATGAACCGTTTGATGAACAGGTATGAGAAAATGAGATTATATGATTCTACCTGTAGTTCAAATAGTATTTACCAACAAGGTGTGTGCGATATATGTCATTGAAATTAATTAAGAAAATATATTCAATAGTTTTGAAAAAAGATATCAGGAAACATCAGACCCAAATAAAACATTGAACTCAATATTTCAACTGACCTTGTTCGTTTTATGAAATATTGGAGAAATTCGACACTTGGAGAATTTCAAGCTAATCGAACACGCCTTGAATGCAAGTTGCGGGTAGCCTTAGGATAATGTTGGATTTCACCCTTGACATAACGGTGTATTTAGAACAAAGCCGAAATCTTAATTGAAATCATGTAGATTAAGTTTCTTTGAGAGACTGCTTATTGTTTACATGTTCTTATCATGTTACGAGAAAAATCGTAAGAATATGCAAACAATGCAAAGACTGGAAAAGGCACGTAATTTACACAGTTTTAGTTACGATTTCTAAACAGTTGGATCAAGACATCGTAATTTAAACAGAAATTGTACAATTTGGATTTATAATAAAATATGCGTTAATATAGTTAAAAAGTTAGTAAGGCTATGATTGTCTGCTGTTCCAGTACAATAACTGATATACATACTTTGTGAAATAAAAATATGCGTGGTAAATTCTGATTTTAATAGTCATATCTAAAGACATTTCACAGTATTCTGGTTAACAACTTTCACAGAAAAGTCATTCCCTTGATCTTTGTTTTAGATCGGGTGACTTCCGGTCACGAACAATTTCAGTCATCGTTACGCTACGCTCCTTTATCACCTGTGTCTGCCTGTGATGAGATTTTATCGTGGTTCATTAGTACGGATATACATAAATACTTCACCAACAGTCTTTTACACATCTGTGAAAATGCCAGTTTTATCGATTGATAATTGACTGTGCTTGGAAGGAAACCTTTGATGGTTCATTGAAACATTAAGTTTGGTCCCAATGACAAGACAATTTTGCTAGTGATCGTAGTGATTGGTTGAGCAGGTTTATACATTTTCAAGAGAAATGAGGAAATCTCAGCATCAGCGTCAACGGGTGATAAAGGAAAATATCACTTGTCTTGTGACGATGCATTTCAGTAATCCGTCTTAAACATTTTGTCTAGATTTATACAAAGTTTGTGTGTTTTTATTTTTTTGTAAAGCCCCTCAAATTGATTATTCGCGTGCATTCAAATGTTTTGAAACTGTGAAGGAGACGACAGAAGCACATCATCTACCAAGGGTGATAACCCATATGAGGTTTATCAGCATATAGTCACTTCTACCCATTTTATTGGAATGATCAGTGATGAATACATCCCCTTTGTTTGCCATCTGAAATTTGTAAGCCTGCTGATCTAAACTAGACTTATTTTGATAGATGTTCCCTCATTACGCTTATCACTGACGTGCTTTCATAAAGCGGATGGTTTAGGCTGCAAAAGGAAACAATATAATGAACAACGATCAACTGACGGACATAAGATAAAATAACATATAGTTTCTTAAATACGATCTAGGAACATCATTGCAGTCAAAGCTTGCATTTGAAACTACGGAAAACAGTCAGTGTAACATTCAAATTAATTCTTTATCTCCTAACTACGAGAAAGTAATTCGCAATTACGAAATAGTTATTTGGCTATTACGACTTAATATCACGAAATTACGGATGAACTATTTTTAAATTTCCAGATAGCAATGCAACTACCCTCTTTCTTTGTCTAAACGAATCTATCCATTACCTAAATCCCGACCGCTCCGGTGGCCTAAGTGGTTAGAGCGTCCGCCTAAGATGCAGGATGTCGCGGGTTCGAACCCAGGTCTAGTCATACCAAAGACTTTGTCACGTTTGCTAAGCCCCAGCTATAAAGTCATCTATAAGCAAGCTATAATCTACTTGTCTTGAATAGTACCGAGGCTTTGTGTTTGATCTCCAAACATTGCCGCGGGGCGAGTGTTCAACTCTTACGCAAGGTTACCTGACCGGCCGGAGACTGGAATCTTGAATCGGCACAGGCGATAGATCGCACCATTTCATACCTATGTGTTACAGCTTAGTCTTCAGATCAGAGGGAAGCCCGCGGGATGAGCGGGGCGTGTTCTCGTCCATCCACACATTGACAAACAGCGAGAGGGACATTGTCCGCTAAGTTTGATTGGATAGGTTCACAGTGATATCCAATCGGAATTGAGATAGAGGGTGTGATTACAATGCAGGCCGAATTTAACTTTCAGAACTCTAAGAAAAAATTTAGTTTCACCTAGACAGATTGCTGAGCAATAGGGTTACTCAGAGAGAAGCCACTAGTAATTTGGCGATAAAACTTAGACGTAGATTCTAAGGAAAGACAAAGCTTCGAAAAGGTCAGTAAGTTATTTGCTCGATTTTTGCTGAATATTACGGCATCATAATTGTAATTATTTGTGGAATGTATGCCTAATTACTAGGATCGTTTGGTATGTAGAATTACCTTTATAGTGTTTCATTTACATGCGTATTTGAGAAATGGGCTTGAGCCTACGTAGATAATTATTAGATGCGAGGCGGAATTATGTAGATTGTTAGTTTGTTAGAATTAATTTTTTAATTCGCTTTTAGGTTGCTTCGTAGTAAACCAGTACATTTATTAATGCGCTATGTTAGAATTTACGCATGCTTGAATTGTGAGTTTGGAAAATGGTTGAAGTATGTAAGATTAGTTATTATGGACGTATGCATATTTCAGAGCATGGATATTTGAATATGTGTGTACTTTGTATGGGTGTAAGGTAAAGAAATGAGTCAGATTATTATGATATTGTTTAGTATAACGGGATTAGGAATACGTATTGATGTGACGGAATTTACTGATGTATGTATGAGAAGTAATTGATACCGTGCTTTTTATTAAGACTTTTTTTTTACCATGCAAGAACGTATTGGTATCTCGATGTGAACAAATGTGTGACCGAAGAAATATAATAGCCTTTATCTGATGATATGCTTTGTGTAGTGTGAGATGAGAGGGCTAAGGAAAAATATTGTACAGTCCTTGTGTTTTCACAAGAAGCTTTTTAGGGGACAGAGAACTTACGGTTCAGTTGAGCCCCGAGTCTCCAAGAGGTGGAGACGGAATTGATTCTAGCTGAACGGTCAAAGTCGACAGAAGTCTACTCGGTGGAGAGAAGGTGGAGGAGGAGGAAAAGGAGTCTGGAGGAGAAAGTGGAGGAGGAGGAGAGAAGTATAGAGAAGTCGAGGAGGAGGAGAAGGAATTTGGAGAAAGTCGGAGAGGAAGGGGAGAAGGAATTGGGAGAAATAGGAGAGAGAAGAATACCACAGATGAGTAGAATACAAGGACAGGTGGAAATCGATCTCACACTGCCAATCAAGTGATGCAATAGGCTTATTAAAGGGTCGAGCGGAAGGAGTGTAATTGGAAATTTGAGTCATTTGATTATTGAATTTTTATTAAAATTGTTATTCCTTGAATTTCAACGTTTTGTATATTTAACCATTTAACCGTCGGATTACTGAATGGGATGTCGGAGCTTTACATCTATCTTTCACTAACTTAACTTCCAACCAAAATCGATCCTGGGTGGGACTTCTATAATAGTTTAATTAAAACATTGGGAGCACCCCACCCCAACCATAACAAATCTTCACAGACTTATAAAAATGGGCTCAGCATTAAGAGGTTAGAGTTATGACTGGTCGACCTGGTGTCAGGATAAGGTGACAGGGTGGTACATGATGATAATGATACAGACGACATGATGCCTCAGTGCTAGACATCACCATAAATTGCCTCACTGCTGACATCGTAGCGATATGACTCAAATTATTAAAGCTACCTTAAAAAATAATAAAACAATAATAAATCCATCTTCCTATCCCTCTCTCTTCATTATTGTTTGTTTTTTCGTATATACATAAATGTACGTTTGCATTTTTATGATTCATATCAATGTCTGCGTCTAGACGTTTTTGATACATAACCCAAAAGTTATTGGATCATCATATCTATCACTTGGATTCAATAGATGCAACTAAAATGGTATTATTGGATGTTATATGCAACAATGAAATAAAGCTCCGAGTTTATCTTATCGACAACAGTTAATTAGATATTGTGCGTTTCAATATTATTCATGTAGTGCATCAGTGACATAGACAAGAAACACATATGACCGGAAACGCAGTGAACCTCGTTTTGCTGAGACGAATACTCAGGTCTCACTGGCCAGTTTATCTGGTGAATTTTCATCCGACAATGACCTATTGTGTGTGTGTGTGTGTGTGTGTGTGTGTGTGTGTGTGTGTGTGTGTGTGTGTGTGTGTGTGTGTGTGTGTGTGTGTGTGTGTGTGTGTGTGATTTGGATTTTTAACGTAGCCTCTAAATGCTGAGCGCCAAGCGAGGCCGCTGTTCGTACTATTTGTGTAAGTCTTTCGAACCCATGACCTCCCGCATGCGAGGCGGACGCTTTAACCACTAGGCTACCGGAGCGATCTATGACCTATTGTAGAAAAGTGAGAATAATTTTACATTGAAGATAAAAATAAAAACTAACTAATGATTTTTGTAAAAAGCATGCATGTGAGATTTTGACTGAGGCAATCAGGTTAATTACTTATACAATCGGTGGATTTTATACTGAACCAACACAGCCACCAACCCCTCTTTTTTACATTCATTTTTGACAATAAAGAGCTATTTTGAATATTTTCCTGTGACAAGGCGGCTAAAAGAATCGAAATGTGCCTCATGCATGAATAAAGTTCACTAGTACTATAACAAATCAGCATACTTTTCATCACCCCTCAACCATCTCAATTTTTAGATATTTACCTCTGTAGCAGACATGCATAAATTCGTAATCCAAGTCTGCTGTTCATTTGCAGCCCAAGTTACGCATTTGATCTCCAGTGCTAGTCTAACTGTGACAGGCAGTCACCAAACAAGCCAACCCATTTCCAAGCCTGACTCAAAGTAAATCTAAACCACATTAAAGATTTAGCTTCTGTGTGAATTTATAAATGCTAGGCTTATGATAATTAGGTTCATGCCTTCTACCTTAAAGAGGTGTCAAAATACGAAACTATCCAGTGAGACCTCAGTATCCAACGACAGCATGTGATTTAGGTGCCCCTTATCTCTTTTCTTGTGACCCTCCAAGCAGTCACAAATATAAAATCAAGTTCAGGTCCAGCGGTGCTTTGATTTACTGTGTATATTTCGATGTATGTGTGCATAATATAGTGTCTATATTTTCATCTGTCATTCCTGATATGTATCTTATTAAGCCCAATTTTAAGACCATAAAGGTACAAAGGAAGCATGCCGATCTTGGTTTATGTCTAAATACAAAGATAGGTAGGCTGGTTGACTTCAGTCTCCATTCCCTATTTTGATAAGGCTTTACATAATTTAGTTTAAAACTAGATTATACTGCGGTCAGTAAAATTGGAAAAGGGGCAATATATGACCAATAATAGTCAGCAAGTCATATTCCATATTTAGTAGGATATTAAGGTATTTTTTTATTTTGCAAAGTATCCTTTCTATATGATTTTGATTCATTTATAGTTGCCTACGCAACATTAAACATTATTGCAGCCTGAGAATAACGAACATAACATATTGTCAGTTATAAATTAAAATGCCAGTAAGCACGATTTCATTCTATGCAGATATATATATATATATATATAGTATATGTATAGGCAGAGAGTTATATATATATATATATATATATATATATATATATATATGTTATTATATATATATATATATATATATATATATATATATATATAAAAACACCCACATTTGTCTTTCTGTGTGTCTCGGCTGCCAAATAAGAGGTCGTGAGTTCGAAACTCGCGGCCGCATCCCAATCTTTTCTATTTCTTTTTACTTTTCTTATTTTAATGTTTAAACTTTCTTATAAACTCTCACGTCCCAATTTCTTATATTTTTTATTTTTTTATTCCCGTCCTAGGACGGGCAGTTATTTAAGCTAGTAATGATCATTTTTTAAGAAGAAGAAGAAGAAGAAACCTACGATGAAAAAATATATCACCTGAAAGATAATAGAAATAAGAATAATTAAACACGCACAAGTACAACTTAGTTCAAGTCGAATTTAACGGTAAAAATTTTATAGATATGAAATCTTTAAATTTTATAGTGGTCTTATAAGGAATTGGATTCGCCATAGAATGATTAATGAAAAAGGTTCATGTTGCAACATCAGTTGTTTTACGCGTGAACTTGAACATAATTTGATTCACGAATTATCGGTCAGAACAGATTTGTTTCATTTGACCACCAAAACTCTATCCAAAGCAAACCCTATATGCCATTGAGTAGATGTGTCTATTTTTGGCACTATTGCATGTTTTTCATATTATCGTTTACCTCCAGATGGTGGATGAATTGAATCAGAGGACGGCCAGATACACGTATCTGCTGACATACATCGGTAGTTCTGTGGACTCGGGTCACTTAAGGGACGAGATGAGGAACAATAGGCAGAGACTATGGGAACTTGTAAAGCTAACGAAACTTACGATTGTCCCTGCACTCAAAAGGTAAGAACGGACATTATTTTATACACGTAAATCTGGTTCATTGGCTTACAAACGCAAAACAACGGTATATCGCGGTATTTCTGAGCAAATATATCCCTCCCCAACAAAGTGGAAAAGAACCTAATGCCTATTGCAGACAGCTTAAAAACAAAAACCTGTCCACGTGGGTTCGAGTCTCGACTCGGTCAGCTTGCTATTAGCTTCCCCGGAATTTTCCCTGATTCTTCCTACACCAAATATACTGGCTGCCATGCATATACTACAATGTACTGAAAAATGGTATTAATCCAACAAAACTACAAACCGCTACAGTATTTTGAACCAGTGGTCAGGCAAATATTAAAAACTGATAGAAGTTTACAGCTGATTTCCCGTAATCGATCTTTGCACAAAAAAGGCAATTCCTTTCAATGCTTAGGGTTGATCCCATCTCACTTTAACAAAACAAAACAGAGCAAACCAAATCATTCATAGAGATAGTCTTGAATTACACGGTCCACCTTTACCTTTCAAAAGGGAAGCCGTTGTATTTAACAAAGCGTTCCGTCCATATACACGTTGAACTAAACATCCTTCGCATGAAAATAGCCATCAAATAATACACACAATAATACATAACATAAATAAATCCCAAAGTGAATGTTACACGCTAATAGATATACGTGTATGGTCTTTAATATATAAATACATTACTTTAAGTTGCTAATAAATTATGCAAGACTCTAGAAATGCAGTTAGTTTAACCGACTACCACTTACAATTTTGAACAACGGTATATCGCGGTATTTCTGAGCATACGGCGAAAGCTATCACGGTATACAGCAATTAGGCCCCATATGTTAGGGTCAAACTCTTTAATGTTTTGTCTGTCAATAGCTGGAAAAAAAACGTGTTCTGATTTAAAGCAAAATAACACCCTATCCATTATAATATTTTTGAAAAAAGAAATCACAACCCTCAACAACAACCCCCGACCCCGACAATGATACGAAGAATACATCATAGTAGATGAATTTGCTATGTGTATGCTAATTATTGTGAGAGTTGTAATCTAAAATATGTAACAAAAGTGGGACTATTCAACTTCCACAATAGCTGACACCTTGTGATTAATTGTGCTGATGTTAGAGCGGTTGTTGATAAAAATAGCAGGTATTGTCACTGACGCCAACGATTTACTAGCTACTTTACTAACGTGCTAATCAGGGAAACTTTGAGTGATATACCAATACTCGGGTAAGATAATATAACGGAGGGCCGAAAACTAAAACACACTTGCTCAAGAAACGAGAAAATACTTAGTAGTACTTGTAAAATTACGTAAAATTAAAACCAAAAACAACTGCTCTCCTGAACGTCGTTGGATGATTCGCAGTCTTACAAAGGAATACGTTAAAGTGAACTTAACACAATAGCATGCGTTGCCAAATAACTACAAAATGACAATGAAAAAATGTACTGCTTACGTACCACTAGGAAAAAAAAATACATGATATAATCTGAATAAATGAATCATTCGTTTTGAATCACTGTTCAGGAGAAAATTAAGATGAGACAATGTTTTATAACATTAGAAAGTAGTTTCTAGTCATATGAACGTTAGAAGTTCAGAAATACGACAGTTGGCAAATATAGATTAGTTTAGAATTGTTACCACGCAAGCTGTATTGAATAAATTTCAGGCAACAAGGAAACAAATCTGAATTTCAGGGCGATTTTTAGAAGAAAAAGAAATTGATTCTCGTTCATATGGACTTGGAGGAATAAGAACCAATATTTTGGGTTCAAACGAGTACAGATCTCAATGCACGTAGCTATCTGTATGAGAGTGCCTCATAAATTGAATACAGTACTGAAAATGCAATGCTAATATGTAAAGCATAATTCTACGCACCGTATGCTGATTTAATAGTGTTAAATGGATTAGTATCGACATTGTTTTAAAACTAAGACTACAATTTACGCAACTTCCTCTGAGACGCGGTTTGGATCAGCGACTGGTTTAGCCACACCACATGATGTAAACAAACGGACAAAACCAAGTCGCCGGATTTAGGTTGGAAGTGCCTGTACTAAAACAATGTAATCTGTAACCTTATTTTGCTTCGCTAGTATAGAACAATACCGAAACACAGAATTACTCAACAAGGAGTGTATAATTTATATTACCATCCATGAAAATCGCCCATTACCACATCGTTCAGTTGATTGAAAGCAATACATAACGTCTTCCTCGAAAATGTATTGACTAAGAATGCACGCTAGCTGCTAACAAAACTAAATAAAGAAAAGCAATCATGTACAAATTAATCAAAACGGTTCTTTGTGTGTGTGGAAAAATTTAAATAGATCAAGCATGTTCCATCAAATTAAAAGTCGAAGAAATCTTTGATATAGCCCGAACGGATGAAAGATTAACTCGGTTTGTGCAAAATTGAAATTGCATCTGGAGTGAGAAAATTGCAATTATACTGTATCTTCAGTAAGTAAGTTAACTCGTGGTGCTCGTGAACTTATCTTTCAAATCCAGACGATTGACCTAACAGACTATTTTAAGCATATTCTATTGATCATCGATCATAGGGTTTCGATATATTGGACGAATAAAGGATCTTGCCTTTGCCTTTATTTAAAATGAAATTGCCGGAACCGCGGAAGCTCAATTGCGAGAACGTCAGACTGGTAATCCGAGGAACACCCATTCGATACCCACACAGGCCTGCCCAGGTCGGCCGCCTCTATGTGTCCTTGAGAAATGCACTTATCTCCCATTTCTTGATATGACGTAGTCAATAATGTATTAAAAGTGCCTTTATAACCAAATAAATAAATTTACATTTATGAAACCAATTGAATAAGGCCTATCTTTCAGTAAAATATTGAAATTATACAATGGTTTTAATCAATGTAAGGTCCCATCATATGTCTAAATCGCCGATTCTTTTTAACGAAAACACTGACGTTTCTATCATCATGTGTTTTGCTTAATGTGGTGTCGTCAAAATGCAGATGGCAAAGTGTTTTTACACATGCGTAAATATTGAAAAATATGAGACGGGTCGATGAAACGTCATAATAATGATGTCATATTAATTAATTTAACTGAAGTCAAAGGACACAAAGAAATTAAGAATTAGCTTTACAATTGAATCAATAAGAAAAGACTAAAATCTGCCTTACATCTCATCAAATTTAGGGCATAATTTCACTCAAAAAACATTTAAGAATCATAATTTTAAAGTGATCCTCATTGGAGTATTCCAGTACGTATGAATATGGTACTATCAAGTAATTTTCCTAATTATCCTACTGAGTACGAGCAAAAAGCACGCTCACAATAGCTAATTGTCTTGAAGCGAGGACAATTATTAATTAATCCGTCGGCAGATTCAATGAGATACAACATGAATTAGTACAGGTAATCATGCACTTGATTTTAAGCCACATGTTTGTAATTATATCAAGACAGCACCGGCTAACTAGTAAGTTCGAACCGTGTACTAGCCATGGAGAGACATTAGTTTAGAAATATATCCCTCCCCAACAAAATGGAAAAACAAAACCTAATGCCTATTGCAGACAGCTTGAGAAAAAAAAAATCTTACATGGGAACAAATCAGTCTGTTTTCAAAGGGTAATCTTGGCAAGACGTTATGATTTATTTTACAGCATTAGCAAAGGCTAGCAAATGGTAGGGGATGGGGATCACGTTCTTGGCGGGGATGGACAATTGTGAAAAAACTACTAGCTCCTACATATGAAAAAATTTTGAGGCCCCGCCCCTCCAGGCAATCGAGTGATCTAATGCGCTCGTCAGTACATATCACTCACATCTCACATCTCATATCTGTCCGCGTGGGTTCAAGTCTCGGTTCGGTCAGCGGGAGGGGGGGGGATGAGAAAGCTTGCTAATAGTTTCCCGTGAGTCTGCCCGAAATTTGCCCTGGTTCTTCCTACACCAAAATATACTGGCTGCCATGCATATACTATAATGTACTGAAAAATGGTATTAATCCAACAAAACTACAAACCGCTACAACATTTTGAACCAGTGGTTAGGCAAATATCAAAGACTGATAAAAGTTTAAAGCTGATTTCCCGTAATCGATCTTTGCACAGAAAAGGCAATGCCTTTCAATGATTAGGGTTGATTCCACCTCACTTTAACAAAACAAAACAGAGCAAACCAAATCATTCAAAGAGATAGTCTTGAATTACACGGTTCATCTTCCCCTTTCCCTTTCAAAAGGGAAGCCGTTGTATTTCTAAAAAAAGCGTTCCGTCCATATACACTTTGAACTAAACATCCTTCGCATGAAAATAGCCATCATATAATACACACAATAATACATAACAGAAATAAATACCCAAAGTGAATGTTACACGCTAATAGATATACGTGTATGGTCTTTAATATATAAATACAATCCTTTAAGTTGCTAATGAATTATGCAAGACTCTGGCAATGTAATTAGTGAGGCTGACTACCACTTACAATTTTGAACAACGGTATATCGCGGTATTTCTGAGCATACGGCGAAAGCTATGACGGTATACCGCAATTAGACCCTTTATGTTAGGGTCAAACAATTTAATGTTTTGTCTGTCAATAGCTGGAAGAAAAAAAGCGTTCTGATTCAAAGCAAAATAACACCATATTAATTATAATATTTTTGAAAAAAGAAATCATAACCCTCAATAACAACCCCCGACCCCGAAAAATGTATGATCAATACATTATAGTAGATGAATTTGCTATGTGTATATTAATTGTTGTGTGAGTTGTAATCTAAAATCTGTAGCAAAAGTGGGACGATTCAGCTTCCACTATAGTTGACACCTTGTGAAAGACATTGTGCTGACGTTAGAGAGGCTGTTGATAAAAATAAGAGGTGTTGTCAGTGATGCCAACAACAATACTATCTACACTACTAACATACTACTCAGAGTGACATGCCAACACTCGGGTAAGATAATATAACGGAGGGCCGAAAAATGAAGCACACTAACTCAAAAAAAAAAAGAGAAAATATTTAGTGGACTTGAGAAATTACGTAAAATTAAAACAGAAAACATCTGCTCGCATTAACCTCGTATTATGATTCGCAGTCTTACAAGGAATACTTTAGCGTGTACTTAACACATTAAAATACGTTGGCAAACAGCTAAAACGACAATGAAATAAGTACTGCTCATGTACCACCAGGAAAAAATACGCGGTATACCAGTAATACCCCTCACTTCTAGTAAGTAGTATGCATTCTGTGTGTGTGTCTGTGTCTGTGTGTGTGTGTGTGTGTGTGTGTGTGTGTGTGTGTGTGATTTGGATTTTCAACATAGTTTTAACAATTTTTCAGTCATATCGCTACGATGTCTGCAGTGTGGTAGTTTATAGTGATGTCTAGCACTGGGGCATCATGCCGCAGACATGTAGCATGATGTCCCACTCAGTCACATTGTCTTGACACCAGACCGACCAGTCCTATAACTAACCTCTTAATGCTGAGCGCCTAGCGAGGCAGCTGTTCGTATCATTTTTAAAAGTCTTTTGATATGACTCGGCCTGGGTTCGAACCCGCGACCTCCCGCATGCGAGGCGGACGCTTTAACCACTAGGCCACCGCAGCGGTATACATTTTATGTCTTCGTGAATATCCTTGCCAAGAGAAATTACTATTTACACCAAATTCAAGATACCTACACTATTTTCTCTGGGAGTATGAATGGCTTCCTCAGCTTAAACTTGAAAGCTAATCCAGCTTCTTATAACTCTGTCTTATATTTAAAATACAGCCTTGACAGAGGCGCCCGCTAAATGTTTTTTAAATTATTTTTTTTATTGGGGGGTTGGGGGGGCTATTAAGTTTTACGAATGTTGTTGTTGTAGGGTTTAACGCCATTTTTCAGCACAAGATAGGTTATACGTGGCGGCCAGTATAACTGGAGGAAGAACCCTGGAAAACCCCGGGAAGAACCACCGACCCACAAAAAGCTACTGGTAAGCTTTCTCACTACCCACGTTAGCTGAGCCTGAGACTCGAACCCACACAGACAGAGGTGAGACGGCAGTTATCCGGAAACGGTGAGCGCTTTAGACCACTCGGCCACTCGGGGCCCCTTTTACGAATGTAGACCAAAACATGCTTAAAGGTGAAAGGAGGGGGGGGGGGCAATTAACATACACATACACCTTTGTCCCTATGTGCGTGAGTCCATGAGCCTTGGCTAGCCGAGACCACGACTTGACAAACAATGCAAATATAATTTGAAACTTCTAAAGGTAGGTTTAAATATCTCCTAACTAATCCCTGATGAATGAAATTTTAAACGTTTTCTATTGTTTTGTTTTGTTTTTCCAGTTAAATATTCTTGCAAATATTGAACCGTTTTTTAGGCGGATGTCTAGTTAACTATAATTTTATGTCTGATGTATCAGTAATAATCTAGGCCTATTGCTTGAAAAATAAACATAGTATGAATCGTAGTTCATATTATACTGTGCTTAAGTTTTATTTAAACTCACGATGATAGTGTTAAAAATGATGCGCAGGAGAACAAAACAAGAAGTTGTTACGATTTGAAAAAAAATAAAACACCCCAACACCCCAACCCAACCCTCCCTCCCCCCCCCCCAAAAAAATAAAATTGATACAGCACTATCCTTGACACGGGTCGATATTCCTTACGTCTGAGGTATCCATGAAGCAAAGAAAAACAATTTTAAAAATAATAAATAAATGCACAGCCGTGATGAAACATGTTCCTTATTTTTATCTTCAGCCCACTTCCTCGCAAGATTTAATCTGAATAAATAAATTATTCGTTTTGAATCACTGTTCAGGAGAAAATTAAGATGGGATAACGTTTCTAACATTTAGAAAGTAGTTTCTAGTCATATGAACATTAGCAGTTCACAAATACGACAGCTGGCAAATGTAGATTATTTTAGAATATCACACAAGCTGTATTGAATAAATTTCAGGGAACTAGGAAACAAATGTGAATTTCTGGGTGATTTTTAGAACCAAATTTTGATTTTCGTTCATATGGTCTTGGAGGAATAAGAACCAATATTTTGGGTTAAAATGAATACAGATCTCAATGCATATAGGTATCCATGTGAAAGTGCCTTATAAATCGAATACAATACTGAATAGGCAATGCTTATATGTAAAGCAGATGTCAATTCAAAGATAATTATATGCACCGTATTCTGCTTTATTCATATTAAATGGATTAATATCGACCTAGTTTTCGAACTCCTAAGGCTACAATTTCTGCAACTTCCTCTAAGACGCGGTTTGGATAGGCGACTTTTAAAGCCACGCCCCATGACGTAAATAAACGGACAAAACCAAGTCGCCGGATGTAAGTTGAAAGGTTCTGTACTAATGCAATGTCTAGTCTGTACCTTATTTTGTTTCGCTAGTGTAGGACAATACCGAGATACATAACTACTCGTTTGGCAACGACAGCCATTGCGGTAATGGCTGAGTCAACAAATAGTGTAGAATTTATATTACCATTTATGAAAATCGTCCATTACCACATCGTTCAATTGATTGAAAGCAATACATATATCTTCCTCGAAAATTTATTGGCTAAGAAAGCACCGTGGCTGCAAAAACAAAACTGAAATAAACAGTAGCAATCATATATAAATTAATGAAAACGGTATTTTATGTGTGTGGAAAATTTTAAATAGATCAAGCATGTTCCATCAAATCAAAAGTCGAAGAAATCTTTGATATAACACGAACGGATGAAAGATTAACTCGGTTTGTGCAAAATTGAAATTGCATCAAGAGTGAGAAAATTGCAATTATACTGTATCTACAGTAAGTAAATTAATTCCTGGTGCTCATAAACTTATCTCTCAAAAACAGACGATTGACTTAACAGACTATTTTAAGCATGTTCTATTGATCATCGGTCATACGGTTTCAATATATTGGACGAATAGAGGATACTGTCTTTGTCTTTATTTAAAATGAAATTGCCGGAACCAACGAAGCGCAATTGCGAGAGCGTCAGACTGGTAATCCAAGGATCACGCATTCGATACTGCAGTTTGAAATTATGCAATGATTTTCATAAATGTAAAGTCCCATCATATGACTAACTCGCCGATTCTTTTTACCAAAAACACTTTAATGAATATTCTGACGTCTTTGTCATCACACCTTTGCTTGATATGGCATCGTCCAAGTTCAGATTGCTAGGCTTTGTTACACATGAGTAATACTGAAAAATATGAGACGGGTCTATGAAACGTCATAATAATAGTATCATATTGATTAATTTAACTGAAGTCAAGGGAGACAAAGAAATTAATAATTAACTTTTTATTTGAATCAATAAGAAAAGTTTTAAATCTGTCTTAAATCATTAATTTAGGGCATAGTCACACTCAAATAACGTTTAAGAATCGTTATTTTCAAACATTTTTTCTTTGGAGTATTCCAGTGCGTATAAATATGGTACATAAATATGGTACTATCAAGTAATTTTCCTTTTGATTACGCGCGCACAAAGCACGCACACAAGAGCTAATCATCTTTAAGCAAGAACAATTAATAATTAATCAGTCAGCAGATTCAGTGAGATAATGCACGAATCAGTGCAGATAATCATACAGTTGATTTCAAGCCATATGTTTGTAATTCGATCAAGACAGCACGGGCTAACTCGTAGGTTCGAACTATGCACAAGCCATGGAGAGATACAAATCAGTTTAATGCTCTCTCTCTCTCTCTCTCTCTCTCTCTCTCTCTCTCTCTCAAAATTATATTTATACAAGAAAGGTACACTTGAGAGCTTAGAAAGGGTCGTCACACAAGTCAGAGAATGATAAAGAACATCAGCATATTTCACTCACTCACTCTGTATCAACGTTTTTCATGGATGTCTTTATTTCATATGTAAACATGCAGATAATGTATGGGCAATATAGATAGAAAAAGTCAATCCGACGGAAAACTTCCCTAAAACGTCGTAAAATTAATTTCCGTTTCAAAATATTCCCCGAAGGTTTATTTGTTAGTCCCATTAATATGTTGTGTGTGTGTGTGTGTGTGTGTGTGTGTGTGTGTGTGTGTGTGTTGATAGAAATAAAAAAAATAGATAAGCAAAAATAGTTATCATGAAATCTTCTAGCTTTCTTTTTGTTTAATTTTGTTAAATGTCAACTCTTATGATCAAAGATTTGTTAAGATTCAAAGATCTGAGGTTAGTTAATTCATGTCGATGGTGAATAATTTTTTATTGACTGTATGAAGAGTAATTTCTATAGCTCAGATGTTTAAGCAGATGGTCATTACAGGTTTCCAAAGGAAACTGAATCCCAGACTGGGTTTCAAGATTAAAAGATTGTCTTAGATCGGGTTCCACCCCAACCCTCTTAATACAATAATAAAAACCTTGCTGTATGGTTGACAAAAATCAGTGTGAGAGAGGGAAGCGGAGACACCGGAAAAAATGGGAGTGGAGAAAACTGACCTGGTAACATATGACCCGGTCGGGTAGTTCCCTGCCTCTTCCTGACAAAAATTTTACTGCCCCCTAATCACTATATATATATATATATATATATATATATATATATATATATATATATATATATATATATATATATGCAATAAACTGACAACGAACGGTGCAAAACTAGTATCTAACTAGCCTGAGCGCTTTCGACTCTCAATGAGTCTTTTTCAAAGGCAATTACAAAACATAGACAAGACAAACAAATAAAACACAAAAACCGTTGTGTTTGCAAAACCTTACTTGGCTGTTTCTACAGGAATTAAGCCTTTATATTTATTATGCTTCAACTAGTTTATTTCAACTTGTTGCGGATGCTTGAAAATATTTTTATTGACCTAGAAATAGATGACCCATAACATCTGTTGTTTTACGTAAATTTATGTAAGTGCAAATTATATCCCGGATATTTCATTGTCATAGTAGTAATTATAGACTATTAAGCAAATTTAGAGAATTATTTAAAAGAAAATGTGTCGGTTGCAAAAAATAATTTCATTTGTGCATGGCTGTCTTTTTCTATTCTTCTTGGTTTAAACCGCTTGGTTTCAATGTTCTAAGACGGCGTATCCAGTAAGATTCCTTTTCTTTCCTGGTTTCGGAACTCCCAAACAAACATGTAGTAGCCTACGGGAGACCAAAAAAAACCTCAAGGACATCCTAATCAGGGCGAAGCTAATGCCAATCACTAATCAAGTCCACCCTAGTCAATCTGGCCCCTGTGGCGATAAAAGATGCAAAACCTGTCAACATATGATAGAGACCAAGACATTTTCTAGCACAGTGACTAGAGAAAAACTAAACATACATGGTCCAAACAAAACGTGCAAAACAGAGAATGTAATTTATCTCATCACATGTAAGATCTGTAGTCTTCAGTATGTCGGAGAAACGGAAAAGCTACACAAAAGGATCAACCTTCATAGATCTGATTGGATGACAAAGAAGCTGTACAGAAGCCCGGTCGCAGAACACTTCTTCTCCCCTGGCCACACTTTCAGTGATATAACACTTATTGCAATTGCTCACAACCCCAACAAGAGTTCCGAAACCAGGAAAGAAAAGGAATCTTACTGAAACATAAAAAAAATTAAAGTATATATATATATATATATATATATATATATATATATATATATATATATATATATAATGATGGGTTTTTTTATGTATTTCAGCAAGGCGGTAAAGACAGAGAATGTAAATGAACTAGAGGTTACATACCGTACGTTTTGCGCTGTACTCTCCTATCTAGAAGACCAGTTTTTGAAGGCGCTCTTCTTGCAGAGGGAATTTCCGCTATTTACAGGTTTGATCCTTTATAGGTCCTCGAAACATCTACTTCATGAACGATTTCACTCTTAATTTTCAAATAATGAATAGTTCCGATATATCCATCAACCTTACTCATCACTTGTATTACCAATATCTAAAACCAATAATTTAATCCGACAGTTCTTGCCTGGGGTGAGTGACTTCTTTGTTTTACATAATACATGTTAGGTGGTGGGACAACAGACTGGCAAGGTCCCCACATAATGGACTATGATGCACAGATTAATCACATGCTCTTTTCATGTTTATGTGGTGTGTAAAATGGATGTTTAATCCGTACTTCCATATCGCACACCAAACCAGAACTCTTCGGGTAATTTTACTAACATCGATATGTTGATATTCTTCGATGCACTGAACTATAAACTCCAATCGGCATTGAATTCCATCTACACACAATATAGACAAAATATATTTGGAAATCCTTGCACTTGGGGTATGTAATAAAAACAACACCACATTCTTGTTTTGTTCTGTTCTGAGTCTGGAACATCGTTGATTAAGGTCACTATAGCGATAAAATGTCACTAGAACGGCTATGGGACTTTAACATTAGGTCCAAATTTGTGCTGGAAAGGTGCCGATGGTAAATTAAATGTGGTGTTTTAGTTATTATGAAACTTATGTAATTTTTTAATGGTGACTATTACAGACTTACTTATTAACATACTGTCTTGCTGAGCAGCACACAGCCTTAGTGACCAACACCCATCCTTTCTAACCAAGACTGACCCTTATTGACCATCACCCAAATCTACAAATAGCTGTGTAAGGGTGGTATGTATGGTAGGAGTTATGTGATAAGAAGTTACAATAAGTAATGGCAATATATTAATCACATTCACTATCTAACATAAACCCGTAAATTAAAAGCAGGGTATAGGAATGAGAGTGATGCGATCATCATTTAGATATCTATAGATTATCACACAGACTTTCTTGCAATCATAATATTTCACATACACCAAGAGAAGAGAAGAGTAGCTCCTACTTACACACTAACACATAGACACCTGTATATCATAACATATGTACATTCAGACGAAGAGAGATGGAAGTAGCATATCCACACAAATATAACATTTTTGCAAATTTGAGCAGTATTCTGTTTTCAACATTCCGGGTGTACATGAAAATGGCCGTTGGAGGTTAACGAAGGTTCTAGATTATTAGCACAAACAATACCTCCCCCCCCCCGACTAACTTTCTTTTTAAATTCTTTCCTCGCCATTGACAGCAACGCCAAAACCCTTTTCATGCACCCGTCTCTTTCCTCATAAATCCACAGGGCGGTGCATGTTAACCTTTTTTCTTGACCCATTACATTCACTGCACATATAATGGGTACTCTAGATCAAATAGCATCCTAACAATAATCGTGGATATTTCTACATTCAACCATATCGTCTTGATTGGGCTGGGAACGTGTGACAAACCTGGTGAAAACCACCTTTTACATTGAAGGGACCAACGGTAGCGCGTCAAGTTTAATCTCCATCGATCAGAGCCCATTTTACATCATCCGTCCATAGCGTATAATTGTATTCATCAATTACAACACATGAGGACACGTGGCGTGACTCAGCCCAAGTACAACAAAGCATTTCTGCCATTCACATTTTCATTGTGTATAACAGTTAGAGTGAAGTGCAGTGCGGATGGTCAGTACTGCTGCCGCTGCTGTTGCACTAATTACTCCATCGATAGCATCCTTAGTTCCAGCGAATGTATCAGATTTGGATTCGACTTTTGCACATTGTTGCGCTCACGGGAATTTCTGATGCACCTTCTTCATCACCATCGTAAAGAAAACCATATGTTTTAAAAGAAGCAAGCAGTAGTGCTAGATGAATTTGTACAACAACAACAAAAATAAAGATACGTTTCTTCACTTGCATGAAGAAAAGAGAAAGCAAGAGATGGAAGGAATGACCATGAACGGTGAACCTGTTAAAGAGGAAATTGAGAAACCATGAGTCTGATACGACGGATAGGTTTTGTTCTGAACCAAGAACCAAATTTCCATAGCCACCATGAATGAAGCCAAATTCATTTTCTTGAAAGTGGAAAAAACACAGTTTTAAAGACTCCAGGAATTATGTGACTATGCCGCGGAATAAAATGGCCAAAATGTTGGCAATGACAGAAATAGGCAAATTATGTTTTCATTGCTTTTTCAATACCAAAGAAAATCAACACTTGGCGCTCTTGCTTTTGTCTGAATCCCATTGTTACTACCCCAATAATATACAACAAAGCAGCGAGAATCTCTCTACTCCTGGTACCGAGCCTACTCATTAGACCCTTTTGATTTTAAAGAAGAGATATTAAAAAATTGTTGACATTATATCACTATGTTGTGGAAAATTTAGACAGTTGTTTCTTACTCAAGCACGGAGACGTCGATCCCTTGCTGGAAGCTTCAACCATTGCCAAAGCTCGTGGATTAATTTACCAAACAAATTTCATGTCCGCAAGCAAACAACGATGGTACTACCTCAAACTTAACAATCCGTCACCCATCGATATTCAACTTAGGTTTTATCTTGGTTACATTACTTATACCAAACTCAAGAAAGCATGCCAGAAATGGCCGAGAAAGTAAATTGAGTCTAACTCCATCGATGAGTGGAATTTGGAAACACACAGATCATGTTCGAAATTCAGGGATGTTCCACGTGTTATCCATACCAAGAACTGAAAAATCCCCTGGCAGAGTCGACCATGGAAGATGTGTACGACAAAACATACCAACGATGCCAAAGTTTAAAATTTCAACAATATGGCTTATCAGATTATGTTCTCATCGGAAAAATGAAATTCACATGATAAAGAATATTTACCCAACTGGTCTACATAATTGTTTCGTGTGACAAGACACCCTCGTGGACGTCACCCGCTTGTCTTTAGATTGGGAGATATGAACGGATAACGTGCACGAGTTACACAGAGGTGACCAAGAAAGACGACAACTTCTACGATATCGAAAGTATTCTCAATCAAGTAATGTGGTTAAAGGACGTTCGAAATGACATCCACCTAGTCTCAATTCTTGAATTACACTTCACAAGTCATCGACCCTATTAAAAAAGGACGAATTCGTCCAAATGTATTTAATCACTGTGTTTCCTTCCTCCATACCATCCCTCCAAGAGTCCCAGAAACAAAAGCGACAACAGTTTGTGTGGTGTATCCCAAAATATATTTTTCAGATAGACCGTTGTGATTTACTGTGTGATTGGAGCTTTAATGGTGACTTGAGCTTGCAACAAGACAATAAGCAATTGCTGGTCATTTTACTGATGTATTTTCTGTCTTCTCAATTCTTTAGTGGAGCATACCGACAGTAATAACATCTGTAGCCAGGGAAACGTATGTCACAACAAGAATCCATGTCAAAGCAGCAATAAAGAACCGTTAGAATGTCATCACTCAGCTTCAAGTGACACCTCTGAGACGCGAACGCTTTAACCATGAATAATCATTTTTATTTGACCTTACCCATTGACTGTTCTATAGATATGTTCAATACCATATGATGTTTCAGGTTAAAATTACATCAAGCGGCACAAAAATTGACAATGAAACCCATTAGGGATTTGCTTTAGGTATAAAGAATTCATAGGCAATCAAGAGCATGAACCACAACAGCCAAGACAACCAACACTCAGTGAAAGTGGCAAAGAAGTATGAAAAGAAGACAACGGAGGAGAAAAGAAGAGACAGTATTGACACAATGGACCAAATAACAGTAATACGTAGTATTCTATTTTGCTCAACACTTTGTTAAAGGAATTACGCTGCTGATGAGAACGTCGTTATCGCTGGCAAATCTATCATCCAACTGAAGAACAACAAGACCAATGTTCAGTAATAAGTAAAGTAGAAAAGTTAGATTATTATCTACTAGAAGCATAGACTCTCGTTCAAAAAAATCTAAACGAAATGGTACAAAGACTTATTAGACCATTCGAAACTTCCATTGACTCTCACCGAGACGAAATGCATTCAAGTTCGATTGTATACATTCAGCTATACAATTTACTTGGCATATCAGTTTAGAGATAAAGTTTAATGTGACTTTTTTGGCTAGCATTACCCGTGAAGTCCTAGGGTTGAAACTAAAGAGAAATGAATCACTGGAAATTTCACTGCCTCCTAACACACAGCTCATGCACATTCTCCCCCTATCCCCACCCCAAAATTCAGTGGTATGTGACGATGATGAAGTCTCTCATTGGAAACCTAAAGACGTTAGAGCCTATGTCATCAAAACAGACGACAGTCGTCGACCAGGAACCCATTAGGTTGCCGTGTGCTTTTCCAACGGCCACATTATTGAATATGTTATTTTATTTGGATTAATCCCTCCAATAAAGATGATATCACACACTTTATGCGAGAAATGCTGTTTCAATAGCAGGAGCCAACATTGATCAGTTTGACTGTGCGGACAATACTTTTGGTGATTTCTTTTTCGACGAAGTCATGTATTTTCCTTTGAACGTTCATTCTCGTCTTGTACATCATATTCTTAGAAACGATGAAAAATATAAAAGAGTGGTTTTATGATCATTGAGATTGTCTCTTTTATTTAGCACCAAAACGTAGTGTCAGTCGATGACAAAACGTATCATTCCTAGAATATTGGATCCCCAGATCTCGCATACCAATGTTGCCAACCGTATGTATGCAAGTATGTATGTATGTATGTATGTATGTATGTATGTATGTATATGTATGTATGTATGTATGTATGTATGTGTGCGAGTGTGTTTGTGTATGTATGTATGTATGTTTGTATGTATGTATGTATGTATGCATGCATGTATGTATGTATGTATGTATGTATGTATGTATGTATGTATGTATGTATGTATGTATGTGTGTGCTTGCTTGCGTGCGTGCGTGTGTGTGTGAGTGTGTGTATTTTCTATGTTTATCTTCCTCTAAACACAAAATTTAAAATCCCACCCATCCTTCCTTGTGTCTGAGTCACGGTATGTATGATGGTGCAATGAATACTAAGTATGTGATCTATCTCTGCTTCCTTAGTGAACGTTTGATCATATGTTTGTGAGATATGTATGTGAATGATAATCTTATCACTCTCCTTTTCATTTCCCACTTTATTTTTTGTTTAAGAGTTGGTGTTGGATGGTCAGGATGAACAACGGAGTCTGATTGGGTGTCAGTCCCATCACTTTACTCGTACTTTACATCCAACCCTCATATATCCATTTGAAGTGTGGGTGTTTGTCAGAAAGATCAGTCTTGGTTGGTAAGGATTGGTGCTGAACTGTTAGATTGTGTTTTGGTCGATAAGAATATGTATTGTTCAGTAAGACTGAGCGTTGGTAAGCAACACTGTTTGATGGATAGTAAGACCGTGTATTAGTCATCATAAAACGTTCCTTTAGCCTTATAGCAACCCAAGCCTCATTTTAGACATATCATCACTGCCATACCAGCCCTGATCTGGACCTCATGCCGAACTCCCGTAACCGCCATATCAGCCCTAATTTGGACCTCATGTTAAATTCCCATAACAGTATCACTGGCTCATCATGTTAAATTCCTAAGCAGCAGAGAGGCTGGATCCCACAAAAAACCCGATACCATAAAAGAGTCCTTTTTCAAAATAAACGTTTTCTACAATTCATTAAAAAAAATAAGGCCAATAACAATAAACCGAAGCCTCTAACGAGAGATTTTTTTCTTTAATTGGGTTAGTTCGGTCTTGTTACAAACAGTTGGTTTCGTTTTTTTCTGTCTTCGTAGGAAAATTGTTTATTTGTAGGTATTTAAATCAGTATTGGAGATCTTTTGCAGATCCAGCCTCTCTGCTGCTGTAAGTACAATAAAGTATAAAAAGTCTTTAAACTAAATAACTAAATAATTATTTAATTATGTTTGATAAAAACGTTATGGAAATTATATACTTTAAACTAAAATGCCAAAGGGGTTAAAATTAACAACGGAGCAAGAAAATGACATAAGAAACGATTATGAAATAATGTCAACGTAGCATGTACAATCCAAAGACGGGGTTGGATTTCAGCGTCTCATGAGAATTGTTGAAAAAAGAAATCCACTAAAAAAGGTTAGATACTTAGACGAGAACGTGATTGATCCTGAAATGTCTATTATTCCAATAAAAGAAAATTACACAAAAAGAGATATTATACTGCACGATCAGAATTTAAAAAATTACTACAAAAATATAATAATGAAAATTCAATCTGATGATTATTTTAAACCCGATAACGACTTTAAATTCAATGACGACTTTAAACTAAACAATGATTTTAAATTAAGATTAATTGATGATAAATATTTCATGGATGTCATTTATCATACATACGGAGTCTTATACCCGATCTTACTAGGTCTAGACGTTTACGTCGAATAGATCTTATTAATACCTATTCGATATCTAGATCGAGGATCATCTAAAATTATCGTTATAAATCCGTGTGGGGTTGCTTGCGCTTTTAAAAAGAAATTTTAAACTTAATTATGTCCATATCGCCCGAACACCAAGTTGTATGAATATTTATCAACGTATATGTATCAAAGCCGTTAAAAACAGTTAAAACATTACAATTATCTCTAATTACTTTAGGAATTTGTGTATAACGTTGAGTAACATAAATAATATCCGTATTTTTGTGTCTACCTCGCAAAAATATCAGAGCCGGATTTGTCTGTTTATCCAGCATTACATCATCGTAAATAACAAGATTATTAATAAACCCATCTAAATCATCTACGGACGGCGCTTCATCAACATCAGTTATAAAATCAATAATATCGTCACCGTTTTCGCTTAATGATTTTGCGTTTTCATTAAAGTCCTTAAGCACTTCATAACATCGTTGATCATCTACGGAAGGAGCCATCTCATTATCAAATTAAGTAATAATTGCGTTTTTCCACTCCCCGATGGACCTATTTTTATCATCCTTATTGAATTTGGTAGCGCTGCATGATGTTTGATTGGTTCTTGTTTTCCTGTCGCTGAAAAATCAATGATATCCGTGTTATACAAATATAATAAATAATATGAATTTATATTGCATTAGATGCAAAATGTCTACTCCAACCGAATCATAGACAACAATAATAACAAAAAATAACAAGCACGCACTTACGGGCAAATGTGTAAAATGTGGTATTACAAAATACAAATTTATGTCAAAATTAACAAATGTCATTGGCGGTGATATCGCTGCTTCATTAGGAAAATTACCAGGAACTCCATGGGCTAAATGTCCCGGAGAAAAACAACTTTCCGGATATAATTATTGTGATCCGGGAACTCGGCTTGATATTCGACTTGACGGACAGGATCAACCAAAATCTGGAGAAAATCCGATAAAGGCGATCGATAAAGCTTGTTACGTTCATGATATCGCGTATAAAAGTAATGATCTACAACAACGACACCTCGCAGACGTAAAATTGATTCACGCGTTAAATTCTATAAAGAATAAACCTCTTAGAGAAAAACTTGCTGGCTTCTTAGTAAAGTCTGCAATGAAGGGTAAATTAGTTCTAGGAGCTGGTAATTAATTAACTGATTATTAAAATGATGGATTCGATTTATTACAGTCCAAAACGATATTGGAGAGGTAAATCAGCAATTAACAAACTCGCTGACGCAGCAAATGTTACACGCGCTGCCTCTGCAACGTGGTTAGCACGACAGGCAATATGGCAAATTTATTTACCACCGCGTGAAAAAATTAATTACGCACATTTTAATGTCAGCGTTCCAAATGAAGTTCATCAAGCAGATATTTTATTTTTACCTCACGAAGTTATTAAAACACGTGAACGTCAACGCATGTACAAATACGCATTAACCGTTGTTGACGTTACAAATAGATATAAAGAAGCAGAGCCGTTATCAACAAAAACAGCGACTGAAGTTGCATCTGCGCTTGAACGAATTTATCAACGAGGTTATTTACGATGGCTACAATTGCTACAGGTTGATCCTTGCACAATGATTATCCTGCTGTTGTTTCAGCGTCATAATAAATTCAGCATCGATATCAAAATCGCGATTATTTTTTTTTATCAAGTTGTTTATAACCGGATATTTTTGTTTTGATAATTTCCTCGTTAATATTCTCAATAATTTCGTTATCGTGTTCTATAATAATTCTACGCAGTTGAACTATTTTTCTAGCTCGAGACGCAGCTAGATAAACCAAATTCGACCATTCGATCCTATCATTGACAATACAAATATTTGTATCAGAAATAGTTAATCCCTGCGAAGAATGAATAGTTATAGCATATCCTAGTGTCCATGGCGATTTATCCATAATTAACGCGTCTTCAACGGCACTAATAGGAACTGTGACAACATCATTTAATACAAGAGTTTGTTTTTCATCACAGCCTGGAATTTTAACTTCAATATTTTGTCGTCGAGTATCTGCTGGACGATAACATAACGGTACAGGTATATTTGAAAACTTTTCTTTATGTAACAGGAATAATTTCTTTTGAAGCCTATCTCTAACTATCTTTCTACTTGCAACTATTAAATCAGTTGGTCTCCATAATTTCCAAAATTCATTCATAACAGTTTCTGAAATTATTTCGCGCATTATTTCACATTGAACTTTATTCGGTTTCAGTCTGATTAATTTCTTAAAGTTCTTTAATACTGCATCGATACTTCTATGATCATCAATTATTTCTTCACAGTAATCTACAAACGTTTTTAACCATTCGTGTGGGGACTGTCCAACAAAAGGCGGCGGTTGACCATGATCACCACTCATTATAATAGCGATATTTTTCATCAATAACCAGTCTAAAAACATCTTTAATACTTCCAACGGCACTGTACATATTTCGTCCCAAATAATAATTTTTGGTATATGTTTTTCTCCCATTCGCGATGGATTCCATGTATCTCCACACCATCAGAAGAAACTATGATACGTACATGAATTAAATCCACGTTCGGTCATTTCTCGTGCAAGTCTATGTGTTGGTGTTAAAACAATCATGTCAGATTTTCGAAATAATTCAATTGCACGTGTTATTTTACCGAAACCACCACATCCATTAAGATAAACGGTTTTATATCTTGCCACACGATCATATACAGATGGAGCTGTTGATGCTTGTATTTGATTGTTATTTTTATAATATTCCTCCGCGATTTTAACGTCTGCGGATTCCGAATAATTAAATATATTTTCACGTGTTATTCTCCATGAAGCCCATTCGCCATTGCCATGTAATTTATCTAATAAATTTAGATATTTTTTATTTATGTAGAATGAATCCGTTGCAATCCTAACCGCGGTTGACGGAAATCTATTTATCATTGATAACAAGTTTATTGAAACGTATCCAAGCATCGAGGATCTTAAATGAGTAAATTGCGGTGACTCACCATCGATATAATTCACGATTGTACCTAATTTAGTTTCGTCGGATAAATAAACATCATTTCGGTTTGTAAATGTACCTTTGGTTGTTATATCAGCTATTATAAAATCATGTTCTGCATTATCCATAATTAATTTTGTACACGATCGTTTATGATCATAACCGCCTTGAGTAAATTTAGCGATTATTTTTCTACCGAGATTCTTTGCAAATTTTTCGTTATTTTCTTTTTCAATTTAGATATATTATTGATCATCTCAATAATTACACTTTCATCAAAATCAGGAAATTTTTCTCGGACATCACTTTCTATATCGAATTTATCGGGTTCCGGCAACCAAACTTGCTTCTGCGGACGATACGATATTATTGCCTCGGTTACAATCAACGATGTTAATATCTCTGCATCGATCATATATCGCAATAAAACTACTGGAGCCCAACGTTTTTCTGAGAAATGTTTTTGAAACCACGCATAAACAATTGGATGAAGATTTCGTGTAAATTCGAACGAATCAATAGAAGCAAATCCTGTTAAATCAAAATCAGGTAAAGGTCCATTTATCGCAACTCTGGTCATATCGTGTGTGGGATGTCCAAAACGTTTAAAGTATTCCGAACACTCACCATATCCAAGAAAACTTCCAGAATAACACGCTACAAGATCTACTGAGATAACGTCGTTTTGGTTATATTTAGTATTCCATAATTCACCGTGTCCGTATTCGACGCAGCTACGTTGAACGTCAACAAGAAATTCCGATCTTGTAAATCTCCATGAATTTTTCTCCGCTGCAAAATGTGCAGCAACCGATGGAATGGTAAAACAGTTACTTAGTAATTTTTCAATTTTTCAATAACATTATTATCATCCGAATATTTCTGAGCGAGATTTTTCATTTCTTCATGAAGTGATTCGCTACGGTAGATTTCTCCGTTAGGTCGTACAAATTGATCATAACTTTCTTCTGAACTTTGAAACAACCAAACAGAAACAGGATCATTTTCGCCGATATTTTTAATGGAATCAAAAATACATCCGCAATAAAATCTAACGGTTCTGTTTCGTGGAAATAGTGTTACTGCGTTTGTCCATGCATGCGCGTTATGATCAATAATTGTTACAGGATTTCCATTTTTCTTATATTTCGGTTTGCATAAGACTCCTCCCGTTAATGTTTTTACTGCTATTGGAAATCTTAATGTCTTTTCTAATTCAGCAACATCGTTGATAGACTCTCCGGTATCTTTAACTGTTTCTGCCCACGTGTTTATTATTTTACGTCTTAGATCTGTTAAACCTCCACTTCGCATCGCATTTATGAAATGTTCTGTAACTCGCTAAGCTACACAATTCAGTTTAGAAAATTTCATCTTTAAGAGTTTTTCGACATCAGGATCATTAAGTTTGTAAACCGCATACACGACCGCGGTTACAGGATACACTCGTTCTTAATACAGTTTATCAATTCCGATTAAATCTCCTGGTTTTGATTTTTTATTTACCGTTGTTATATTTTCACCACGACTAATTCGTACAGGATCACGTTTATCACGAACAATCCAAATACCATCCTGATACGTAATAAATATATTTCTGAAAATATATTTCTGTTCACCGAGATGATCAATAATTGACCTAGCACGAGCATCATTCATTGTAGCATTAATAATATCGCCGGTATAGTGTATAATTCTAAACGTTGACCAAACGAATTCTTCTCCATCGCGAATAAAATCTGTTTTAGCCTCGTTGATACTATTTATTAAATCAACATCGGTTAAATTCAGATTTATTTCATCAAGATCAGATTTGTTAAATTTTCTACGCGGTAATAATTTTATTTTATCAAGAACTTCTTTAAATTTTCTCTTATGTTCGGTAAGGTCTTTAAGGTATTTAATTTTTTCACGAAGACGATTCAAATTGTTTTTGTATATTTCGTTGTTTCTCCGGTAAGATCTTTATGCTCCTTCATCAATTCTCTAACAATTTCATGGCGGGATTTCTTCTTCAACGTTCCATTTAAGGACATTTTTTATACCATAAGTTTATATTCAATTGTAAATAAGGTTTAATTAAATATAAAGAATAATAATAGAAATGCCATTTCAAATTGGTTTAAACAAATGCAAGTGGTTAATGCAAGGATCAACTGAATTATATAATAAGAGTTGCTATAAGGAATTTTGCGGACTTTATACTTATCAAATAATGAAAACGCAATCAACGTGGCCGCAGCCGTGTTTAGTTTGTGGAAAGGGTGTTCGCGGTAAATACTCGATATGTACTGGATGCGGCGGAGATAGATATCGCGCCTTAATCGGATATTATCAAACGAGAAATCCAAAAATATTAGTTAAACGAGAAAATCCTCCAACCATCGAGAATTTTTGTGGAAAAAAAATAATGTAACTGATCTAAAAAAGTATTTTCTTTGGTTAAAAAATGAAAAACACCATTATTTAACAAGAATTATTTAATCAAACCCGAATTTTTGTTATTCAATACATTTATGGATAAATTCTCCGTAGTTGATAATTATTTTACAATTGATTGTTAAATAATATAATATGATGGAACAAGATGAATTTGTAAAACATTCCATCATTAATAATTACGAAGCAGCTCGAGATGGTATTATCAGAAACTGTCGATTAAAAAAACCAATTGGAAATGTTGATAATAATGGCTATCTTAGATTTAATGTTGAAAAAAATAAAAGATATTGCTCACATAGATTCATTTACGAATGTGTTACGTATCGGCTCGTTTAAAGTAACATAAAGAAAAGAGTGACGACAACAAGCTTTGTAAATTTTAACAAAAATAATGTATTTCCCTAGAAAACACGGTGAAAAGGTGAAAATATGAAATAGGACTTACGATTTGCGAAGAAAATCCAAAAATTTGTCCTAAAATTGTGAAAAACACATAAGTCCTGTAAATAAACAGTTCTAATTAAAGTAGTCTGAATCTCAATTCCGTTCCAAGATGGCGGATGATGACGCCAGACGAAAGTTTTACATAAGTGTCCAGAACTTTCACTGTGAATCACAATTTGTACTGTTCTGTTCCAATTTAGAATTAATTTCACTAAATGTCTTTGTCCAAAGCCGGTTGTATAGTTCTCCAAGCAAAATGATTATTAGTTAAAAGATAGATGAAGTGCAGCTATCATCAGTAACAAAACACATGTTGTTCTACAAGCGTACGAACGTACGACTCTTTCCAGCACAAAAGAATACCTTCTTCTCAAGATATTAGAAACTCTATAAGATGTTACAACGTGACTCTCTAAGGTGTTAAAATATGACTCTCGACTATTTCGCAGGTACCTGAGTACTTAAAGCGAACTAAAACGTCATTCTATGTACACGCACGAAGAACACATGGCGATTTCGAAATCTCGCCACCGCAGTATAGAATGTCAACAAGTATTATTAGAAATGACCGTGGTCACAACCAATCATTTACATAGCTTTTGGCAACTGTTTACTTAAAACGACAAACCGACATGCAAAAATCGTGCTTACGCGAGTCACATTTACTATCTTAATAAACACGATGTTTCTATCAAAATGTCAGACCCTGCGAACATAATCATCATCATAATAATAAATATATTTAATGATATAAAAATAAAATAGAAAGAATTCAAATTTTAACACACATGTAATTAAACTTCATGGTCGTAAGAAATGTTTTCATGGACCTATTAAAGATGGACTTGTGATCAATCATATTGATCGGAATCCGAAAAATAAGTGTTTATGTAATTTACGAATTATTACACAGAGCCAAAATGTTATATGTGGAAATACTGGGAAATACAGTAAATTTCCTAGGACAGTTATATCCACTAACGTAGAAACAGGCGAGGAAGTATTATTTCCTTCAATGTATGCAGCTTCCAAATATTTTAGTGTTGTTCCTGCATCAATACGATTTGTTGCAAATAATATAACTAGATCGGCGTATTCGATCAAATACGACCAACAAATTATGTTTAAGTATTTCAAGTAATTATTTCTTATGTAGAACATAAACTATACTTTTTTATTTTATTTTTATCAAATACTTTATTTAAACAAATATTTCATTTAAACAAATAGTTTATATAATAAAATGAATCCTGAAAACATTAATAATATTATCGTTGCAATTAAGCAATTATAACATAACGGAATAAATATTTCTGGTAATCTCAATCCGGGAAAAATCAAATACGATTTTGAAAAATTACAACAACAAATGATCGAGAACAGGTATCATATATTACCAGCAAAATATAAATTTATAAAAACGATTCAGCAGGAAATGTTTCAATCGCTAGGAACAGTTAAAAACGAGCAGTTTAGATTATTTACCCGACTTGGACGTTTGACTGAAAAAGTTAGATTAGCATTATCTGACGAATATGAATCAAAAAGACTTGTAGATGCCCGTATAAAACAATTAAAGGAAATTATGTCCTTAAATATCATTGATGAAGATGAAAGTGAAAATACCATTATTAATGATGATAACGACGACGATACTGATCTTATTACAGTACCGGATAAACAAAATGAATAATTCATTTTAGTTATAACTCAAGGATTGGGGTTATTCTGTTTTATAATTTGATAAAAAAAATTATTTAAAATTCGCCCTATTCAGATATTACGGTAAAATTGTTCAACAATCTCAACATTTTTTTTTTTTTTGCTACAATAATAATTATTTCAGAATCGGATTATAATATTTCATTTGTAATTTGATTTATAATAGTATTCGTTTTTGTTCTACGCAGCGAATTTATCAATCACGCACGTACAGATTTATGTTTAAAAATGTGCTTCTTATATCTAATAAATGTCCATTTTGATCAGTAAGTTTAAAAGGCATTCTAGATAATAATTGATAATGACATTTTAAATAAACTGGATTTATTGGTTCTGAGACAATTAAATATCCCGGTGGAACTTGCGGAGTAAATGAGTATAAAATATATCCTTGTTGGGCTTGGTTGGATTCTTCAAGATTTACTTGATAACTACCGTCAATTACATCACATACAAGATTAACCGCGATAGTTGATATAATATTAACAATTCTCGGTGAAATATGACGGCCGCCACCGTACGGATCGTTATTGTGTTTGAGAATAGCTGCTGGCGGAGCTACTTTTCTCCATGATGCGAATATTTGTGGAAAGTATTTATCAATAAGATCATTGACTGATTTCTTCATTTCAGCGTGATTAAATCCTGGTATTGTAAATGTCGGTGATTGTTGTTCTGTTATTTTGTAATGATCAAGAAATATTTCTTATGTATTTCAGCGGGCATAGTCCGATCTTCCAGCAAATTTCCGTCAATAATCTGTTTTCCGCTCGTAATTGCTAGTTCAATTATAACCTTATGAATAAATTCTGAATCTAATCTAACTTGATTTAAATGTTGCATCGTTTCAATAATGTACTGTTTTACTTCGTCGTTGTAATATTGCGTTATACCAAAAATTAAACTCTGTAGTTCATCAAATACGCGTTTGTGTTCATCTTTAAAATCCCCAGAAAAATCATCAAAAAATACTTGATCGATAATAATCGTTAAAACAATAATAATAATAATTTTATAATATATAAAATTCCCATCAGGATCTTTTCTTTCTTCTGACATAGTATATATCGTCCTTGTTATCATGGGGAGTTTTGTACCATCAGACGCGGTAAAAGGGAAGGAAAAAGCTAAATACGTTTTCCATGGATATCTAATCCGATATACTGGATTTTTAATAAATTTTGTTTCTTTTGTTTTGAATTCGTCAATGATAGCTTCTGGCGGTCCACTATAAACCGGCGCAGTATCAGGCCATCCTAGCACGGATCTGATTGAACTTTGATAAATATCTACGATATAATTCGGCGAGGAAATTTCTGTCGCGGCCGATAAAGTTGGCTCGTGAACAGTAATAGCTATTTTAGATTCTTTTTCCGTGATAGATTTAATTCTGCGTTGGAATTCATCTTTGATTTATTCTATTTGATAACTGCCCGTTGGAATGCTAATAACTTGCCAATCGGGAGTTCTGTCCTCGCGATTCTTATTTGCAAATACAAGTGAATTATTCGGTTGTAATCCACCAAATGATTTCGATCTAATGTTTGGCCAACTATAATAAACCCGTAATTGTGATAGCGCTATTTCATCGGCGCGAATTGCAGTTGGAAAAACAACGTTAAATTCAGGACTAGTTGAACTCGCTGATATCATTGTTGTTTTAAACGGTGTTGTATTATTAGCAATTTGCTGCAATAGTTGCAGCGACGACATTTATTATTATTGTTGTTAATTCAAATCAACGAACTGATCTTCTATTTTTTCGTCAAATACTTCATTGTAGATATTTACTACAGTTCTGAATTCTTCATCCAATATTTTGCAATCATTGAGGTACGATGAAAGATATAACGATAATTTTGAATACGCCGTCGTTGCTGTATGTAATTTTATCACATAGTCAGTACACTTCGCCTACAGTGTGTGCAGTTTCATATTTTTGATATTATACGTGTGAACATATCATTTTATGTGATTCTGATTGGTCCAAATAAGCCCATGAAATTATTGTGCACGATCCTCTTTACTGATTGGCTGGGATCGTGGGAAAACGTTTTTAACCCCGCCTTCTGGAATGTTTTGTTTTGAATGAACATTTTTTGGAGGCCATTTTTTAACTCGACTCGCGAAAGGAAATTGAGGATAAATTATCTCGGCTGTCTGAATATGGATATGTTACCCCCACAGGGGTTTGTTATGTCATGTTTAACAATATCATCATAAGAAAAATGGCGTAAAACTACAAGACAAGAACAACAATAAGAAGTAAAACTAAGGGTATTGCTTATTTGATAGCGGGTGGCGGGGGGGGGACGGTATATCTGTAACATAGATATAGAATCTACCGTATATCCAAGCGTGGTTTAAATGTTAACTTAAAGAAGTAAACAAACTCACCTCTGTTCACAGAAGAATCTGGACATAAATGGGTCTCCTAACTGACAGAACTTTATCCAACCACAGCATCTTTACGCAGTATATATGGGATGCAAATCCGACTCGAATAGAAATTTGTTTACGTCTTCTGTACAATCTATTGTTCCAAATCAAATACTGCAAATATCCGGTCACAAATGCATTGCAGTAAATGTGGGAATTTTTGCATCCAGTAATCCTATTTCACATGAAAATCGCAACAATGTAATATTTAGTTCCGAAAGTGACATTTTAGGGTAAACATGTATTCTAGGCCTACCGTACTGTGTACCGTATCAAAAAATGTGGCAGCATCACATCGCATTGATCATTCTGTTTTGAAAAATGATTTTGTCGTTATAAAATGTTCTGTTTATTCGGATGGAAGCTTTTTCTTTGATTTATAGTTTGTAAAAAAGTACAATCTATTTTTACCAGTTCAACTTTGTTTGGGACTATATTTTATGCACAACAAATGAAAGGTGCACCGTCTGTCAGAATGAACGAAATTATTCGTTCTTCTTTCTATCTAAATAATTTCCACTGAAATGAAAACTATGTGATAAAAAGAATCTCAAATGGATAATGATTTAATATTAAATTTATGAAACTCGTTGAATAATTTCCGCTATTGCTCGCCAAGGCTCGCAAAAGCTGGACATTATTCAACTCGTTTCATAAATTCAATATGAAATCATTACCCATTTGAGATCCTCTATTTATTATATGATCGTGTAATTTTGTATTTGTACATGTTGCTATTTTCTTTTTAATTTTTTTTTTTTTTTTTTTGCAATAATACTGAGAATACCTGCAATTGTCGTTGTGGCTGAAACAACTATTGTTAATGTTGCCGGCGCGGTCATTGTTATTGTTGATAACAATACTCCAGTTCCAGCGATAACGGCAGAAACAGAATAAACATTTATATCAATAACAACCAATCTCCGCCGATATTTCCTTACTTTTATTGTATAATTGTCAATTATATTTTTTAGTTTAGTTTGCCACGTACATATTTGATTGTACCTGTAGCGAAACGCAACGATAGGATCTTGATTCATTATATTTTTATTAAATGACTAATTGAGGTGTTTCAGCTACAAATTCCAGACAACACCAGAATGACGCGTTGGTTAGTTTTTTATCGGATTGTTCCAGGATAAATATTTATTCGGCATCTTTATTTAACACTACAGATACAGTTCCAGAAAAATCATCGGTTGAATATCGCCACGGATATGTAGTAAATATCCTGAATTTCGCCGAGCTGAATACGGACAATCTGTATACGCCAGTGGTTATTGCGGTATGTTTAATTGTGTTATTCTCCGGCGTCCACGTTGATGATCCAGATGATATTACATATACGATATTATTAATCTGTTTATGAGGAATTTTAATCATATTAGTTTTTTCAACAATGCTGGGAATTCCGCTAATAACATCGTTAACTTTCGTGTTAATATCGGCGAGTTTAATATCAACAGTTATTGGACTTCCGAATAAGTCATTAACAGCTCTATTTACGTTTCTACGGATTAAAAATGTTTGTACATAATTAGTAAAATGAGTTTTAACTTTCGTGGCTTCATCATTGATAGTAATTAGCGAATTCATCATCGGAAGGTCTTTATCATCAACATATGTTTTTGTTGTAGCATCAACATCATCTGTTGGTTCTTTTACGTTTATAATTTTATTATTGTTCATGTTGAGTATTCCGTTCATTATATCGCCGGTTTTTAACAATCGCTTAGAAATACTATCTCGAATCGATGACGGAGTAACAATGCTAGGAATAATTTTTCCTTCTAGATCATATACTGCAATTAGATTTTCTCGTGATGTTCTGTTACGAACAATTATATCATTAATTGAAATATTACTCGTCATTATTCTTCCCTCGCGGTTTTGAAATATTACAACTTCGGCAGGATCGATATTAGCAAGATTTAGCAAATCAGCCAATTCATCATTGATCTGTTTTATTACTTGATCAAATAAATCCTCACCTGGCGTCGTTTGATTTCTAGTTTTAGCTGATCTTCCGTAAATATCCACCATTATATTTTAAGATCTGTTTAAAACATTGACGACGTATATTCGTTAACTACCTTATGCGGAGGTTTTGACGATCTTGATATAGCATTAAGTACGGCGAGGGTTTCACGGCCACATATCGGTGGGTTGGTTATTTTTTGTGTTGGCATCGTTGAATACCAGAGTGGAATGTTATTTACGCTACTAACATATTTTAAAAACTCTTTTGGTGGTGCTAACCCGTACGAATCAAAATAAACAATTCCACGCGGATCAATCGCGTACGCAACTCAATGAGTACCAGGGCCAGAGTTTTTATCAAGATTAATAATTCCAGTTTCCTTCTGCGCCGGATTTAACGGTAATTTATCGCGCATAAAAAAAACCTCTGAAATTTTTGATTTTTAATTGTTTAGCTGAATCGAGTAAATCAAAATTTGACATAGGGAAAATTAACGAATTTTTCCAGGAATTCTTAATCCCGCTCCGTACCATGTGGAAGTTCCTGGCAGTCTCAAACATTTTCCTTTTTTAAACCTTGTCCTGTTGCTTTCTTTAGTGCCATTCCAGCAGCAGTTCCAACTGCGCCTAATGCAGCAGCTTTTGCAACGGCTGGGGCTGCAGCTGCTATTAACGCCTGCATTGCTGCAAGAAGCTGAAATATACCACCGGTTTTAGCGATGTCTTTAATAGCACCAGCAGAGATTTTAAGTCGTATTCCGGTATTTGTTCGTTTAGCTTCATTGAAGTGTTTGAATTGACTTTCTGTCAGTGATAATTTATTTGAACCACTTACGATTTGTTCTCGCTTTAGTAATATTTTAATTCCTTGTTTTATTTATTTTTTTTTTTAATGCTGATTGTAGTTTTTAATCTGACCAGTTGTCAGACTGACATCAACGTGATGATATGACATTATAATTATCATCCTGATTCTAAATCGGATTTTTACATATTCAGAAAATATTTACATATTTTCAACTGGAGCATCAGCAACTCTCATTCGACCGCCAATTCCTTCAAGTAACATTGTTTTATCGCTGAGTATAACAGCAACTGCTCTATAATTAGCGATATCTCCAACATCTCTGTTTACACGAGCTCGAAAATGTATATCAACAACAGATTGTTTAAATAAGTCTAAATGTTCCAACGAAAAATAATAAATCGGATATAGCGTTGTAAAATCCAACTGTGACATTTGCAAACCAGAATCAACGTTTTAATCACGTCCCATAAACGACATTAAACGATGATACGCACGCGCAGTATGATTGAGATTAAAATCTAATAAAACATCTTCAGATGGTTCTTGATGGCCATTTATTCTCAAAGAAATTTCTGAAATGCCGAGTTTTTCAAATATCATACGACTATGCGTTTGTGAATTTACCCGTGCAATCTCTTGAAGCGCAATAAATATATGTCGCGGAGCATAAACGCCTTGCTGTGATGCTATTTCCCATGTAAATAAACCATTAATTGCACTTTGAACAGCATCTGTAGTCATCGTTAACCATAATAACGTCGATTTACCGCCTTGACCCATAAAAGAAAGTAAACGTTCTTCTTCAGGTAATGTTAGATTCATTGCTGGCATCCACAACGAAAGTTTTGTTATTAATACTTTACCAACATCAGCAGCAGCACCAACGGATCGCCAGATTGCATCATCATCTGTAGCTTTTCTTACAAGTACAACTGTATGCTTGGCTCCAAAAATAACCTTTCTGACATTTCTGCAGAATTCAAAAATATGTGATAATGAAATTGCACATGAAAATCTTCTACTTCCACCTTGCAACATTGATCGACGTGTTGTGAATCCTAAGTTAAATTCTGGATTAGCACCATGAACCACCTGCCACACATCAGCATTGGCAGTGTCGGCGAAGTTTCTTGGTTGTCTTATATTATATGGGTTCTTGTTTGGATGATTAGAAATGTCCTTGGCAAACATCATTGATGGACCAGCTGATCTTGAATAATCATCGCTGTATCTTGCTAAACCTAATATCGTTGTAGCAACGTCAACGTCCTTCTGGATTGATTCAATGTTTTTTCCGTCAATCATGTATGTAGCGCTGTCAAACAACGCCATAATACCATTATTAACAAAACCAACACTAAAATTAGCATCAAATTCAGTATTATCGATTCTTAAAATTTTACTTTCTACATCAATAGATGCTTCAGCGGGTAAGAAATATCTACTTGTATCTTAAACCTGTAATTCAATTCGTCCGCGCTGATTTGGCATTCGTGCGTCGTAGGAATAAAATTGATAGTCGCGCACCGATTCATCCTTGAGAACTGGCGCATCCATGTCAAATGCGGGATCGGATATTCGCCTAAACATCTTTATTATATTTGTTATCGTCTAACACGAAGACCACTTCCTGCTATTAAACTCGCGGTTATATCTTTTTCATTTCCCGCGGATACGCCAGCTAATTCCGTTAATTTTTTATTCGCGGCTTGATTTATTATTTTACTAATACATGTATTTCCAGGCATCACTTCAGTGCTGGGTAATTTTGCTGATTGTGGTTTTTGTCGTATTAATCGCGCCAGTCTATCTTTAATCGCTGAAAATGCTTTACCAGCAACATCACCAACGGCGCTAATACCTTTTTCACGAACAACGTCAATCGCCTTCATTCCTAATTGTTTTGCAAGAGGTATTGCTTTTGGCGCTATTCTTTTAAATAAATCCATAACAACATCACCGAGTCCATCGCCGTAGATTGCTTTATAAGTTGGTAATCGCGAATTTATCACTCTGACCATGGTCGGTCCACGTTGAGCGTTGTGTATAATCATCTTATTAGTATTCGACGCATCTAATTGTTTCTACTAATCACTGTAGTAATTATCGGTAATTTCATTAATAAGAGCCTGATACACATTAATACCCATAATACCGCTTGTAAATAATCGTTGACAAATATCAGCTATTTCATTAATTATTTCTGAGGAATTATTACCATCTCGATTTCCGCCAATCAAAACTTCTAGTCGATCAACATCAGCAATAACGTTGCTAGGGCTAGGAGTAATAAAACCACTTCCTTGAGTAGTAAAACCACTTCCAGTAGTGTCTTCAGGATCAATATTTATATCATGTAATTGTGGCGATCGTGGCATTGAAGGAGGAGTCGGAGGGTGTATCCTTCGTAATGATGGTTGTTGTATAACATATTTATTATTTTCATCAATAAATTCAACATGCCTTTGATCATCACTTTTAACACGATTAACTCCGTAGTGTATTCGAAATATCCATTTGTACCAATTTTCACGGTTTACACGATAATTTGCATACTCGGGTTTTAGAAATTTTTCCCTCTGTTCAAAACTTTGCATAGCAAACACAAGTAATCTTACCGGATCAATATCTCTTATGTAAAGAATATTTCTTTCGGTAAATCTATTATATAAATCAGATTTAAATCTTATTGGTTCTGGTTCTTGTTCTTGTTCTTGTTTTTGTTTTTGTAAACTTTCCGTTATATCACCTAATTCAGCACGAGTTTGGTCAATACCTTCAAGTATTTCTCGCGTTGGTTGAGCAGCAGCTATTTCAGCCGGAAGCTCTCTTAAAATCTTTTTCGTTTTCTTAGTTCGTTCTGCTATTTTTCCAGTTACTTCAGCGGTTTTCTCCAACACGGGAAGAATACCTCTAGTAGTCGCTGTAATAGGTTTAAATAATTCTTCTGTAATTTCTGTAAATCCCTCTTTAGCTTATTGACGCGCTTGTAGTTGTTGTTTAACGGAATTATGGAGCGGAAGATAATTTTTAATTGCTTCTAATCGTTCTCGAACTAATTTTCCTGAATGAGCTTCTCCAATCATTATTGATAAAGTAGATATCTAATTTGCAGATATATAGTAGCAAATATCTCTTCTAGCAATTTTAATTTTTTCTGATATTATAAATTTTGTAGGGTTCAGTTTTTAATCTCGCATTTATCAATTTAACGTTTTATTATCAAATAATTGACCGAGTTATCAATAATTTGCCAATTATAGCAGCAGAGAGGCTGGATCCTGCAAAAGATCTCCAATACCGATTTAAATACTTACAAATAAACATTTTACCTACGAAGTTAAAAAACGCGAAACCAACTGTTTGTAACAAGACAGAACTAACCCAATTAAAGAAAAACTCTCTCGTTAGAGGCTTCGGTTTCTCGTTATTGGTCTTATTTTTTTTAGTCAATTGTAGGAAGTGTTTATTTTGAAAAAGAACTCTTTTATGATATCGGCAATTTTGTAGGATCTAGCCTCTCTGCTGCTTCCTATCACCGCCATACCGGCCCAAATTTAGACCAAATGATACAATTTCCATGACCAACACAGTGCCAATGTACCACTATACTGGCCTTAATCGAAGACGGCATCATGAGTGAGGATTTTCCATAACCGAGCTAGTGCCACTTTTACCTCACCACCACCCCAGCACCATAACTACTTTGATCGAATAGAAGAGTGACCTCAGCCCATCCAAATATTTATCCATTAAAACTAAATAAGCTTGATGAATAATCATAAGAAAATTATCAGTCTGGAAACCCATGTTACATTTGGTATGAAAAGTAGCTTCTGCATGTATACAACGCCCGAGTACATCCGTAGTGTGTATTTATAATTTATATACAAATATTTGATCATTCAAAATGTTGGCACTAAACTTGCAGACGTTATTCCAAGTGATTCATGACAATATCTTTTTAAGTCGGGGAAATCCTCAAATAAATATTTAAACTTTACTGAAATTACTTCATTTATGCCTTATTTGAATTCAAGTTAGAAACACAGTCTCATCTTTTTATCCATTGTTAAAATTTGTATATAATTAATGCAAAATATTTGAGAATAGGTTGTCTTCAAGAAATTTCGGGTTAAAATACCAGTCTCTTTGGACACAAGTGACCAAGTTTAGTTCGGTCTGTTCTTTTAAACTATATAATTTTAGACTGATAGCTGATATCTGATAGGTCTAACTTAGTTATTGTGATGGCTACATTATCATAATTTTGGGGGTTTGTGGTCATTTTTGTCGCTGAAATATGCAGGTCATAAGTAATAATGACTATAACTTTTCTTCATACATTCTTTCTCAGGCAGCTGTGTTTTGATACAAACGGGTCTATCCGAACCACCATTAATCCATAAATGTGGCAACTCCCAGGAGATGATGGAAGCCAACTCTTTTGATAACTCTATGCAGGAAAAGGAAGATCTTCGAAACCTCGAGAGGTGCGAATTGATAGAAGCACACAAAGACTTTCAGCAAGTTTCGATTGTGTAACGGTGGCACATTCATTTTATAGCTATTCTATCCCATGTTCAATAAAGGAAACAGCACGTTCAAGGATTAAAGGTTGCACTACAAGTCTGGAATGGGGAGTGGAGTAGGGAGAGGTACTAAGACCAACAGTGTCTATCTAGACCATGAATTGCTCAAACAGAAACATGGTTTTGTTCACGAGCGAAAACAACAAAGCAGGAACAAAGATTGCAAGCTCATATAATGTCAGCATGTTGTTTTCTTCCTTAAGGTTACGTACTACTATCAATGATGGCAACCACCTTATATTTACCTCGGAAACTGTTGCATTAAAACAGTTTATGTTATATTCACAAATTGTCGCTTAATGACACGCATGGTATCCCTTCTAAGCAGTTTGGTGAAGAAAAAAAAAATTTAATAATAATAATAATAATAATAATAATAATAATAATAATAATTATTATTATTATTATTATTATTATTATTATTATTATTATTATTATTATTATTATCGATAGCTTCAGCATATGTGTCATTTACAACTTGGATGGCGATCTTCCAGTTTCACTAACGTTCTCTGATTTCTTCTCAAACTGAAATTGTATATTGCACTGCAAATGTTTCAATTATCATACAAATGGCCAGGCAAATATTCCTATATGAACATTTTACAATATGGGAAGAAACTTGACTTGCAAATACCTGTAAATTATTTGTTGACCATGAGGCATATTTTGTGTAACCCAATGATGACGTTCTTTGAATACAAAATGCAAGCGAGACGATTAACAAGGACATGTTTCTGAAAGTCTACTTGTTTTCTGAAGAAAAAAAAAAAGATATTTTTTTCATCAGCAAGCAGCAGTCGTATAATTCTAACTGTGCAGCGACTCATTTGTTTACTGCAGAAAAAAAAATACGCAGCAGCACTTCATACTTACTTTTTCAATGGACGTTTGGGATAATGGCCAAATCAATCGGTTTTCTTTTTAAATGTATTTGTATATATACGACAAGAGCTAATACATTCCTTCTAAGAAAGAATTGTAAATCCTTCTAAAGACAGAGACTTGTTTAAATATTAATCAAATGCCACACTCTCAGGCGGCTTCTCCTCAGGGCGTTTCACCATTGACATTTGCTAATTTCCAGTGGCGTCACTAGGGTGGTGCGGGTGGTGGTGGGGTGAGGTGCGGACCGCACCAGGTGACACCATCAGAGGGGGTGACACCAAAATGACTATCAGTTTTTTGTTGGTTTTTTTTGTGCAGGAAGGAGGTCCATGGGGGTGACACCATGAGTTACCGCATATGACTGTCTATAAATGTTTTGAATTTTGTGCAGGTAGGGGGTCCATGGGGGTGACACCATGAGTTACCGCACTGGATGACACCAACCCTAGTGACGCCATTGCTAATTTCCACTGTCATCTGACTGCAGACGATAAAATATTAAAGAAATCATAGATTGACTACAAATTGTTTTGTTTTAGGGATATAGAGGAGATTCATGAGATGCGACAAGACGTTACTCAAGCTATTCCGATACAGCCCTGGGAGATCGAACCCGAGATTGAGACAGACAAGAACACGTCCAGTAGGTATCTATAGCATTGATACAGTCATCAGCACTGGTGTTCAACAATCAGAAGTTTATTATTTTAAGAAGTGATGTACTCGATATTTATTCATCTACAGTGGCCATTTCACACACACACACAC